>NMRB01000501.1:54563-78032 GCA_002633025.1 Notospermus geniculatus
ATTATTTTTCAAACCTGATTCAACATTCAATCCCAAGCAGTAGCACTAGGAAATCTATCTAACAACGATATCACTGAGATAATTACGCATGTTCTCATTTTCCTGATATAATTGGCGCAGATGATAGACGGCAACACAGAGGTCGGCTGTGGTGAAAAGTGAATGAGCGAATGAGCTTCTCATAATTCTAAAGCACCAACATGAAACCTGCGGCACTCGTTATAACGGCATACAAGATCTGACCATAACCATACAAAGTGTATACATGTAATAACTTTTAAGATGTATCTGATGAAGCATATTTTGTGCTAACAGATTAATGAGGAAATGAATTTCAAGCCACATGATTTTCTTTGTGCAACTAACATTAGATTGTCCATTTCATGGCTGATTCTATCACCACCCGTTGCTAGGTAAACATCTTAAACCGCTACAGAATCCTGCTGCACAGGATTCATGAAGGACATATAGTCCACAGAAACAAGTGTAACATTGTTAGTGCCTCAGGAGCTCATGTTCAGGACAAATTACTGATCAAAAATTTCATATTATACTCCACAATTCAGTCCATCCTAGTTCACATCGACAACGATAGATGTCACATCTGATTGCCTCTTGGCTATGACATCGACAATGGAAGGTCTGATTTTATGAGCTGTCTAGAACAATCATTTTGTAAATCAAGGAACACACGTTCAACATTCTTCCATATTTTTCTTACATTTTCAACACAGTAAGTTGCAGAGCAAATACCCTCTGGCATCCATAACTAAGAAGTGGGTGCTGTACACGGAGGCAGGTAGAAGGCGTTGCTGCTGCACGGAACAAGCTTTAAAGGCCAGGGCATATACATGTACCATACTGAGATATTTACCACCAGATGTCAAAGTGCATGCTTGCATTTGCATTACTGACCTACTGAACTAGATTTGATGGGCCCTGGCCCGTAACCCTTTTCTTGGGCCAACACTGATGAAAGACAATGCTGAAGTCCCTGGAGGCTTCTCCTCCAATGAAAATCCTACTCACACTGAATGTATCATTTTCAAAAGTGTGTTTGCCATGAAAAGAGGCTGATTGTCAATCATCGATAAATCATTGCTTTTATACTTCAGCGATAGCAGGAAAAGGACTCTGAGCTGAGCCTCTGCGATGTAAGATGACAACAAGTCCTTTCTGTTCTTTCCCATTCGTAACACTTGCCGAGACGATATATATGAACAGCGCAATCCGTATTGAGAGTGGCTGTCCTGTGCACCAAAGTCCTTTCATACCATGCAATGATGAAGGCATGTGTGAGGTATCTTGAATACAATAGAGGATACAACGTCTTAACATCATCAAACTTGAACTAATAAGCCATTTTTGCACTGATTCTTGGCACACAGTAAACTCGACATCCAAGTTCCAATGGAATAAACAAACATCACCGGTTATTTGAGTCTTTTTCTCCCGGGTGAAGAACTGATCACATTTTTTACATTCCGAGGAACTTGATTGATGTCAAATGGACATAAAATGCCACGAGCCTAAGACCAATACGAGAGTTAGCATGACCACTTGGTAAGCTTTCCAAATGACAATTTATACACACACAAGTAAAAGCCTTCGAGTGGCAATACATCCGCCTAGTGGTCTGCCACTAAATGTTTACAGAGAAATTGATGGATATATCAACGACCTCACTTGACCCTGAAGTCAAGGTTTGCTTTCTGACCTTTCTCGTAACACTGTCAAGAATGGCATCAAGTCACACAGGACGACAGTTGTGGCTAAACAACGTGACTGATTATCGACCGTATGATTGCTGTGATCATATATTTGAGATCAGTTAAGTCATGGCTTGACCTTGGTTTTGTCCTGTCATACCGTTGTCACGGACAGCAATGGATTAAATCCACCCTTAGGGTCGGGTACCTTACTACCATGTGCCAACATCTCTTGCACTGTCGTAAAATCATCAAACATTTTCTTGCCCTTATGTTTATTCATTTTCTTATGACTCAGTTCAACAATGTTCGCCTCTTTTTTCTCCTGCTGATCCTGTTGTTGTTCTTTCAGCGTCTCCATCTTCTGTCGTAGCATCAATTCCTTACGTCTCTTATGCTCTCGTGCACGATCCACATGTTTCTTACGATCTTCCTTACTCCAGTAGCGGCCAGTTTTCAACTCGCTCATGGCGTCATCATCCGTCGTCATACCACATCGCTCCTCCGCTAACTTCTTGGCACGTTCCTTCAAAAGTTTATTCCTGACAGGTCGTCTGGTGATGTACCGGGAGCCGTCTGCTCTTCGCTTCACCACCCATTCCATCTGTTGCTGTTGCTCAGGTTGTGGACCTTGCGGAGGGGAACAGTTGTTGGCATTCAGGTTCTCATTGGCGACATTAGACTCCGCCTCCTTATTGATATTCGTCGCCGACTGCTGTTGTGGTGACTGTGCCTTTTTCATCATCATCTGCTGATGGAAAATCTGTTGTTGAACTTTGATGGTGTGTTCCAAATTGGCCTGATTCGTGTACATAACATTGGCATATTTATCATAAATTTCATACATGTGAGACTGTTGGTCATTATTGTCATTGTGTTTGTCACCATGAAGGTGTCCATTGTCTTTTCTCTCCTTGTAACGCTGTTTGTGGCTGTGGCCAATTGTTTGCGTACTTTTTTCAGAGTCACTCGTACTTTGCGATGGCTTAGCAGCAAGGCATAGCATAGAACCTTGCAGTCCATTTCCATTTTCCTCATGCTCTAGGGTCATGAGGGGCGTGCTACGACAGCTCTCCCCAGTGTTGTATGCACTCGTGTTGGAAGTAGAGTTTGAGTCTTTTTCCTTCTCCGCAGCTTTCTTTACCTCGTTCTTAACCCACACGGGGTCCTGCGGCGGCGACTGATTGTACATTTTCAAATACTCCAACCTTGTACCCATCCTGGGCACCATGCGTGGGCTACGGTATGGCGGTTCATTACGAAGGCAGTCCGTCTGCGTTTTTAGTTTTTGTTGCTCACGCATATGAGACTCAACAATTTCCTGGCACTCAAACTGAATATGTTCCATTTCTTTATTCAGAACAGCAATTTCTCGCTCAAGGCTGCTCTGTGAGTCCACCTTTGCCAAATTTTTCTCTGGCGATCCAGAGCCACCACTTTCCTTGTTGCTGCAACGACTTTCCAAAACTTCTCTGAACTTATCGCATTCCTCGGCGGATATTTCGTTCCCAGGAAACTCAGGCTCGTGGGTCTCATTCGACGTGAAACTATCATTGCTGTAGTGGAGCTCTCCGCTCCCGAGATTGCACTTTGGTTGAAATTTGTGACTTGTCGCTGGTGATGTACACTCGTTCTCCAACAGTTCCTGAAAATATGAAAACAAATGTAAAGTAAAGGTTTACAACATGCCAATAGACAATTCTCAAATTGACGTAAACGGCAAAGATCTGCACACTTCCACCAAAATCGCAACCATAACTTCAGTCTGAACCTGAATGACGTGACGCAGAGAAGCCCACGACAGTGACTTCGAAGACGTTGCATCAGAGTCGACCATGGCTGAATCATGGATTGCGTCACGTCAGCTGGTTTCAGATCGAGGTTATGGTTTTGATTTCGGCAGAGGTGTGCAGACCAGCGAATTCGAGAACCATCTATCATGGGTAGCGTGGTGGTGTAGTGGTAAGAACATCAAACTCGTGACCTAGAGCCATTAGTTCAATTCCCAGTTGAGTCGCAACTGACCTGTTCTGAGCTTTCATCATTCTTTGTACTGTCATCTGTACGACCAACTCCGCTGTCCTTCTCATGCTTATGAGACGAATTCTCTGTCGTAGCAGTGTCCGTGGTGCCACCTTCTTCATCTAAAACTCTCTGCAAAGAAACAAGGAAGGAATATCTATGAGTAAGAAGACTGGGCAGCATCTCCTGTTTGAGTCATAGATGTCAGGGGCGGATCCAGGATTTGGGAAAAGAGGGGGTACCCTGTGCTTAGGAACATTGAAATCTGCGCCAAATTCCAGAATTTCACGGTCCATTTTACAGATTTGTTGACTAAAAGGGGAGGCGAGCGCCTGGCGCACCCCTCTCTGGATCCGCACCTGGATGTAAAGGGTAAAACTGTGGGAAGTATAAACAAAATATTATCATACATGTTGGAAAACAAACTTTCGCGTAAACATCAGGTATCGCAAGTCAACTGCAGCAGAAGACTGGAGCACTGGAGCAGCAGAGAGGAAAAACACGCAGCATCACATTCCTAGCATGGGGTAAACCCCAGGGATTGGGGGATCAGAATGTAGGGTTTAGATCACACCCAGGGGTCTAATACTGTTGGATCTAGGGTTCAAGGGCAATATTCAGGGTTCGGTAATGAGCATTTGTGAGATATCCCTTGCTGAATTATTTTCTCTGTGCGATCAAATATTCACAGAGCCTTTTCTGCACTGAAATAACTTGAGTGGATTAAATATGTTTTCATATTGAAAGTTCAATGAGGAATGTTTTTTACTGTTGGATTCAAATTGATCCCTCTGCCACGAGATGATGTGGATGGATCACATCACCTTAGGCACGTATGAGTTTTTGCATGTGAGTTGGTTCTCAATAGGCCCTACCGATAGGCTATTCACTATTGTCGGTTTCCGAAAACCAATGACATAGCCGACTACCCATATTTTTCTCATTGCAGTTCAGTTGCCCTAGAGATTACTCGATGGGTCTCGAGATAACCCATTTGAGCCAATTTTTTTCCAATTTGATGGTACCAGTAAGCAAATATCATGATAGTTATAGAGGCCAATATTTACTTTTAAATTTGTACAAATTTTTCACACAAATTGATCAAAAAAGTTTACTGATTCATCCTACAGTCTATCCTTGGTTCGAACAACTAATACCATTTACTCAAGAAAACAAACAAGCTAAAATTAACAAAGAGTCCAGTTTCAAAGACTCAAAGGAAGTTTGTCACAGGTTGGAAGCTCCAATTACGTCTATGTATCACAAAGTAAAGTAAGGCTAAGGTTTCTTTCCTTGTAACTCATTTAAAGTGACTCAATGGGTTTTGTTAACCAGACAAAATCTTGGCATGATCCAAGACACACAGACAAACACTAGTCAGGAGGAGACAGGAAGTTCAGAGTATGAACTGCATACAGAGACAGCTCATTTTTCACAATTTTTTCACTGAGAGAATAGCGAGACATTCTTATAGGAAAGCTCTCGCCTTTACAGCCTTGTTTTCCAATGACACGAATGAGTGGATTAGCGAGACCGAATGGGTGGGCGGCCAAGTAGGGGTATCAGTTTCATCATCTATTGACGTCGATTTTGTAGACGAATTGAACGGTGGGCGGCCATGTTAGAGGTATTGGTTTCAACTCTCGATAACCAATCGCATTATAGCAGGCAACAAGATTTGCAGTATATCACATTCGTTTCGTGTACCATTCATCCTAAGCTGAGTTGGAAGCTGGTACGTTTGGAAACAAAATCTTCAAGAACTTGACCATGGCAAGAATGGCGAACGATTCTATAGGTATAACACGTCAGAATGTCTACAATATCGTTATCTCGGGCAGTGGAAACAGAACTCGCAGAATCAGCAGGCGGGCGAACGTGAACCGGATATCGTAGGCAAAGAGCATAACGTACGCAGCTGGAAAACCACGCAAACACAACTCTGGTTATTTTGAATACTTATAGTTTTGATAACTTGGTTAACGGCGTCCAGGAACTGGGAAGGAGAATCTATGTAACTGACTGTTGGTACAGTTTTTTTAGTAGAACGACAAGGAGTTTTCTGTCTTAACATGAACTTTGCTCCATACATGAACTTCCAATTAAACATGCCTCCCACGATTCATTCTCCCAATTAACATTTCTGGGCCCTAAAAGGTGTGAACACTTGTTTCAACCGAGAACCCTGCTGTGACTTCCCCAATTAAATCATCGGCCCCTGACGAAAAGGAATTAGAGGAAAAGACCCCCGCGAATGTTGAAATTCGTTGAGGTTACTGCTGAAACAGGAACAACTAACTGTCGCCAGCCTCGACTAAGGTTCAGGGTTGGGGTGATCAAAATAAGCCGATACACTGCAACTCTTTACTTTGAAATGGAATGGTACGAAAAAACACTGAAGTTTCAAATTCCTAGGATTAAAGATCATGGCAATACTTGACAGCAAAAACTAGAACATAAACAGTGATATTTTATCAGGTGGAGGTGTGCGAGCTAAAAATTAAATGGAATGATTCCCAGAAGAGCAGCCATCTGAACCAACATTATGACAATCAGTTAGTAAACTCTGAACCTGGGCATATTTTACTTGTGTAGATTTGACAAGGTTTTAGAAATTCCTTTGAACTTGTCTGACTGTGTCAGAGTGCAGGTTTCATACTGCCAGCTTATACAACTATGGCAATTCCCAATGAAGAGGATTCCATAGATTCTCGGCATGTGTTTGTGTCCTGCATGAAAGAGAGAGAGTCAGAGAAAATAGGTGTCATTTTCAAAGTGATTTTGTCACATACATCAAACGAAGTTTCACTTGTCGAGAGATCAGTTGAATTGTTGAATTTTCACCATTTTCTGGTGAAAGGCAATCCAGTAAAATCCAATGAACTGGACTGAGCATTGTGGAAGAGCCTGATGAAACAATCATCAGCCAATGGGATGGACGTAGTGCTGTTTAAAGCAAGTTTAGGAAGGGACAAGACTCACCTGATGAAGCAGATTGGCGGGGAAGTTAACATTATGATGATGTTGGTCCAACATTTCCATGTGAAGGTCATCTAACATACAGTGTCGGCCATCCATGAAGCCATCATCCATCATCTGAGGAAGAAACAGGAAGAACTTGTTAGAACCTTTCAAGCAGGGTGGTTTTGTCTTCAACCGATAAAGGGGAGCAGTTTCTTGTCAATTTCTTTCCTGTCAATGCATTCTCCAATAGCAGGGCTTTGGTCTTGCTCCTCTTCATATACTCGCTTACAAAGTGTGCAGGGATGTGAAGAGGAGCAAGGTTAAAACCTTTGCTGTGGAAGGATGCTGCCAATGATGCCACCACCATGGACACTTCCGAGGGGTTGTAAATCACTCTTTCAACTCCCATGTATATCCCGTAAATATTTTAAGGTGAACAATGATGGTTTCCTCCTGAAGTAAGAATTAGTATCACTGAATGAAATAGTAAGACATGAAATATTCCAATTGCATGTGTTAAAGCCATGAATCAGATGACACTGCAAAAAGGCAATAAGTCTAAATAATGAATTGAAATAATGACAAATGAATAATTCAGGAGATTTTCACACTGATTTTGAAAAGATGGATACCGTGTGTTATTGATGTCAAAGACATCACCATCATCATCCCAAATCACATTATTTTCTTCGTTGATCATGACTGCACGAGAAGCCATATTGACGTGGATGGAGCTTGGCTGCCAAGGCACCGGCACCGAAATCCATATCAAAGAAGGTGAGAAGTCATCAACCTCAGAATGTGTATTTCACTTAAGCAATACACCTCTCCTGTATAATGACTTTACAATGACCTTGCTTGGTCAGACCTGGTGCCAATTTAGCATCAGGTGTGGCAGGTGCCACTTGCCATATCACAAAATCAAACACATAGCATAGCATCAAACATACCGCCAGGCAGGCACGTCATGTTTGTAAACAACACAGCTGACAGCTTCTTAATGACATTTTCAAAACTGGACATTTTCTGACCTTGAAGTGATTACTTAGCACCCATCCATCAACAACAACGTAAAATCAATTGAAGATCCAAGCTCTGTTTTTTCCCTCAATAAAATCATGACCGAAGTCCTTTGCTGTCCTTGAAACGAGTTGAAGCTGAAGACAGCAGAATAGTAGCATCTGTAAATTTGGCGTCAAGGTAAAATAGGATGAACAGCCTCAGGTGTGACAATGACCTCAGATCAAAGGCACCGCTACAATTGGTATCATCAGTTTGTGATGTTAGTAAATAGAGGGGTTGGTTTCATGATAAATATCTGCTGGAGTAATTAGGCACTTCAAAGAATATTTTGCTTACCATATCATTAACTTTGTGATTCCTGAGAGCATGTACTTAGAGATGTGAAATTTTAGTAAGCTTGTTATTTCACATCTTCTGAGAGGAGGATTCAGAGCAAGGTTAATATCATATATGTATTTCACTCCCTCGAGCAAGATTCTCTTCCTCAGAGCATGATAAGTTGCTANCTTTACAATGACCTTGCTTGGTCAGACCTGGTGCCAATTTAGCGTCAGGTGTGGCAGGTGCCACTTGCCATATCACAAAATCAAACACATAGCATAGCATCAAACATACCGCCAGGCAAGCACGTCATGTTTGTAAACAACACAGATGACAGCTTCTTAATGACATTTTCAAAACTGGACATTTTCTGACCTTGAAGTGATTACTTAGTGCCTATCCATCAACAACAACGTAAAATCAATTGAAGATCCAAGCTCTGTTTTTTCCCTCAATAAAAGCATGACCAAAGTCCTTTGCTGTCCTTGAAACGAGTTGAAGCTGAAGACAGCAGAATAGTAGCATCTGTAAATTTGGCGTCAAGGTAAAATAGGATGAACAGCCTCAGGTGTGACAATGACCTCAGATCAAAGGCACCGCTACAATTGGTATCATCAGTTTGTGATGTTAGTAAATAGAGGGGTTGGTTTCATGATAAATATCTGCTGGAGTAATTAGGCACTTCAAAGAATATTTTGCTTACCATATCATTAACTTTGTGATTCCTGAGAGCATGTACTTAGAGATGTGAAATTTTAGTAAGCTTGTTATTTCACATGTTCTGAGAGGAGGATTCAGAGCAAGGTTAATATCATATATGTATTTCACTCCCTCGAGCAAGATTCTCTTCCTCAGAGCAGGATAAGTTGCTATTTTCCAAGAAAAAGTTCATTTCCTTGTGATTTTTCTGATTCTTCAACAGTTGGAACTCAAGGTGTGGCCCTGTAAGTCCATTGGGTATTTCAGCCTGCCCAGCCTTAAAGTCAGATTTCACCTTTTCCCCAAGATAATCGAAGAAGATCTTAATAACCATCAAGTCATAAACCTTGACCAAAAGAACCCTGGCTCCATAAAAATCCAAGTCCCTTAGATCTTATTGTTAACATTCACACCATATTTTTCTGTAAATATGTCATTAACCAGATTGGGTTGATGGAAAAAAATAACCTTCTGAATCCTGTAACAAAATCTCTCCTCACTTCAAGCATGAGGAACCTCAAAATGGTGTTGCTGGTCATCATCAAAGCAAGTCCTAATTTATATTGACAAAGCCTTTTGTGGAAGTTCACAAAAAGGTGGTGGCACCAACTTCTTTGGCACACGACTTTGCACCCTGTCAAAGTTACTCAAGGCCACAGAAAAACGCCTTATGGCCATAGGGATGACAGGTGACCATATCAGACAGCCCGTCTCCAAAATTTCACTGAGGTGTTATCCAAAGAACTGGACCAGGGAAGATCAGGGCGTGACCCAGTACAGTCATGAGTCCCTGTCTGGTCCAAGCTTTTGTAGGTAACACTGGGTAAACCAGTTTCATCTCAAATTTGCCTGGAAGACCAGTGCTTGATGAAGAAGTGGACCAACAGATATGTACATGATATCTTGGCCTAGACATGAACTGACAGACTTTTGATATCCTGGAAGCAGATTGTAAGGAACCCTGCAGTGCACATTGTTTTCATGATGTTTGATGGTGGAACAAAACACTGACCCAAAGTTGATGTCAGTGCAAACTCACAGCATGACTGAATCGCAAGATTTTTTTTCTCTTTTCACTGAATATCCTTCTTTTTGATTTTACATAGAATTGGAAACTATATTTTCATTTGTTACTGGAGAATATGACCAATCCTCTCCTTTAGAATTATCACAATATCACCACTCTGTAAGGCCATTCTTTTTTTATTTGTTGTTTAGCGGATTTTTTTCCAGTAAACTCAAGACAGGAGACAGGAAAAAAATAGAAATAAGTCCAATCATTCTGATGGATTTATATTTTTCGTTTTAGCTAGCCTTTATCCAGTGAAACCAAGACAGGCGGAAATAAAAAAAACTCAAATATCATGATTGCTGTCGATGTTGCCGATCTGCCCGGCCAACGAACGCCGCAAATGTTCGAAAATATCCCCCACAACAGCACTGGACGGGACCTCACCAAATGCTTTTAATANCACAGCATGACTGAATCGCAAGATTTTTTTTCTCTTTTCACTGAATATCCTTCTTTTTGATTTTACATAGAATTGGAAACAATATTTTCATTTGTTACTGGAGAATATGACCAATCCTCTCCTTTAGAATCATCACAATATCACCACTCTGTAACTTGGTGTATTTATTGAACAACCCAACCGTCACCCATTTATGAATGATATCATATGCAGACCTCAGAAGTGTCACTCAACTGTCAATGGTGAATGGAGATTTCAAAAGCGAAAATGTCCGTTTGATATAATGCTACCAGTGTCCATCAAAGGTGTACTATTGAATGACACTTATATATCAATGTCAACCAAGTTCGCAAGAAATCATATGCATTTTCACCATGAACTGTGTACTGGAACACTGGCAAGTTCAGGTAATGTTGTTCGGATTCCACAGGGTCATTGATATGTAAAGGAAAACTCATAGAACCAGCAGGAATCTACAACTTTTGTGAGATACAATGTAATTATGATACAATCTTAACTAATTGTGGTCATCATGAGAGGGTGGGACAGACACTTGAGTATTAGGCATACAAATTTTCGGCATATGATTCATCAATTTATGACTCATAACAAATTTCAGTGCAACAGTTGACATGCTCTTTATATTTGGGGTGACCAATACTTTCCTTACCAACTAGAGGGCCATGGGCCTGGCGCTCAGCTGACTGTCTGCAGGAAGTCCCGAAGCTCCATCGTCCCTTTAATTACAGGTGTGTTGACACTAAGATGCTGCATATGGAGTCATATGAAATATGAATCAAGAGTTTTGAAGTCATCTCATGCGGCAGACTGCCCTGCTGGTACTCAAGTTAAAACCAATCAGGAAATCAGCAGAACTAAATGGATTACTCCATGGGGTTCATTAGGGGTAAGCCCAATGAAAAATAACACCTTGGAAAAACTTATTCAAGGAAGGGCCACATTCAAACATGGCTATAATTCATATGTTTAATATAACCCGGCAGGGGGGGGTAAGGCTTGGAGCTGAGGGGGTTAAGTAGCTTGGGAAGGGTCGGTAGCGAGGACACCAGGTAGGGGTAACTTAGGATTTGTTTTGGTTCTCATTAGAATAACATCACTGGTGAGTTCTGGTGAGAAATTGAATGTACTTGCAAAAGATCAAAGGCTTCCAGGAATAAATCTCAAGGTTTCCCACAATGAATATCCAGGGTTGTGTTTTTAAAGATAATAGTAAGTGGAATCATTACAAGAAGGGGCAGAGGAAAGGATCCAACACAAAAGATCAAAGGGAACCAAAGTTGCTGAAGAAAAGTTTACACATTTCTTAGGGATACAAAAGTCAATGTTGTGTTTTGTTTTTCCTGTAAACTAGCTAACACAGACGGGAAACTGATCATTACATGAACGAGCTAGTAAAACATCATAAATGTAAGGATCAAAGGCACCGTGGAACAGGAACTTAAGGGATTTTGGTTTCCCCCCACAAAGGGTTTTCACAGGTTAGTTCCTGGATAAAATGGCTGAGACAGACGTGAAATCAGACCTTCCACAAGTTCGGTGTTATGACTGACATGACTGAATGGAATTACTCAGTTCTTTTCAGGGCCGAATGCAACATTTGGAGTGCATTCTCAATGGGTTAAATGAAGCTGGCAATGCATAGAATGAAACAATGCCTTGATGTCATAGCCTGTTGCTTTAGGAATTTGAGCACATGCTCAGGGCAGTTCGTACCTGGATACCCTTAGTCAAGAGGTGTTAGCCCAGTTTGAAATCATGTGAGATCTTGCCATGTAAATAAAGATGTAAATAGGGTGAGACTGATCCTCCCTGGGGGGTGGGGGAGGCAAGAGGGTCAGGAAAGAGAAGGAAATGAGTGAAGTGCTCTTAGACCCTAAACCTTGAGTATTAAGTAAGTAAAGTACAATGTATTAGTCAAGGGCCTTTACTTGAAGGACATGATACTCAACCAAGTACAGGACCAGTTCTTTGGTAAACAGGGCAAGTTTGGGATGTGTAGGATGTGTATGAATATCACATTTTGGATTTGCTCGTTTCTTTGGTTCTAAGGAAGGAAGCATTTATTCAGGGTTCGTAAAAAGTGCACTTGTTGGTTGGGTAGTTTTTTACCATGTCCAGACAAGAGTGCTGTAATGATTTGCTCAATTAATTTCCCCATAAGACAATCCAGAAGGAAATTATAGATGACAAGTTTTCATTAGTTCAGATAATTAGGGTTCAATAGAAAGACAATTTGACAACTAGGCTAAGCCCACAATTCATCATGTTGAAAGAGTTTTAGGGAAAGTGGAATTTTTATTTTTATTGAGAACCAACAGCCTGTAATGTAGGCCCACAAACTAACAAGAGGCCCATAGGCCTGGTCTCAGCTGACAATGACCTGGCAACTTTAGGGGTTGACAAAATAAGTATCAGAGCAACAGAATTTAGAGACACTAAGTTGGTTAATGCAGGAGGAAATCTCAGCTCTTAGAAATCTTGGAAGAAAATCTTGGAATCTGTCAAGGAATCTGTCAAGGAAGCGAGCAGAGAAGCTTATAAGGAACTGAACCTACAATTCCTTGACGACACAAAGAGGCTACACTGTACCACTTTGACAGCTTTCCGCCTAGGCCCATCCATCAATGTTGCCCCAGCATGAACTCTGGGGATGACATATGGTCTATTTTCTATTTTGATAAACTCTCTGATTCTAATGACACTAAAATGTTAACTTCTAAGACAGGACAGAGCAGGAAGCGCATCATCATCTTCTTTAGGAAATGAAGCATCTAACCATTGGAAATGACACAAATCTACTGGGGGAGATTTTTCCCCTTGATACTGTCATCCAAAACGATCAAACTCTCAACATTACACACAGCGGCTTTCTGTGATCATTAATTGTGACGGTGCCACATAAAAGAGAAGAATTTGCTGTGGAATGCAATAGGACAATGTAAAGCTGCTCCGACATGTTCGGTGCACACATCACGCAATACCACCCTCGGTTTATTGTGGGGCTGCCATTAGGATACAAGCAAGAGATTTCCTCTTCCTCGTGATGTGACAGCACATTTCAGGATCAGCTGGCGAAAAATCAAATAGGCCTATCTGCAGGGCCACTGGCAGGAGGCATAGTGTTTTGGGCAAAGCAATGATTTCTTAGCAAGAAAAATTTAATCACATATAAAAATTCGAGTATTTTGCCCTCAGATGCCAGGAAAATGCATCTACATGTAAAAGCACTTAAAATTGTCAATTTTTTCTGGGGGACGCCCTTGATCCGGCCCTGATCTAGTCAGATTCGGAATCAACTGCAAATTCTTTGGCAAGCAATGGAAAGTTCTGACAAACAGAGCTAACTACATGTTCATCATCTCAGGATGCACAATTTCCTCACTCGCAAACTTAAATGGATTTTGCAAGTAGGCCTAGGCCTAAACTGACAGTATGCTTATCATTCCTCCCTGCCTCATCTAGGATGTCAACAAATTCTATGAAGTTCAACAGGAAAAATATGTGTCAAGATATAAATGACAATCAATGGCTAATAAATTTGATAAGAAAAAGCAAAATCGACTCGAACGAAAAAAATCATTACCTCTTCTCGCCTCAGAGTATTGAGAAAGTGCCAGACCTTGAGCTTATCCAACGGCATCCCACACTTTGTCTGTGGACAAATGAAGCCCATCAGAGCTTCCATGTTTACGTCCGAGTTCAGTGAAGTCCCAGCGATGAATGAAAGGCAACTGCTCCAGGCAGTTGAACATAAAGCACAGGTATAGATCACCGGGGATTAGGCTCCGCTTCAGGGAGATCCTGGAGATCCAAACCTTGCCAAGTCCAGGACAGGAATGAGTAAATCTAACCGCTACGGGAACTCATATGGGTCATCCAAGCGAGGAGGAGTTGATGGCACCCTGGTGTAGTCCAAGGAAGTCCGGACAATGAATGAGAGTGTATGTTTTGAGTAGGTTAATTTAGCTGATCCCTAGGGGGTCCCGACAGAATGTGACGGTGGCCTTTAGAAGTCTCTTGTGTAGGTGTCGTCAGCTGAGTGCAGAAAGTTCTTCACGACATAGACAGGGGCTGGACAAATCAGGAACCTATCGAGAATTCAGAAATTTTGAGAGTCCTCAGAAAATGACTTTTGACATCCACAATAACTTTCTCATATCCCTTAATTCTCCCGAGGTCACCACAAAGTCAGTCCACCAGGTTGAAACCTTCTGCGCAAATAGCTACATACACCTCTCTGACCACTGAATAAGCAATGCCTGTCGTCAACCAAAGGAACCTGATCCACGTATGAAAACAAGCAATAGAATGCCCACTACTCCATCAAAGACGAGACAAGTGTACCGGCCAGACAAAAATGCTTTGAAGTCCCATGGATAAACTGTGCGCAGCTGCCTGCATTTGTAATTACCCTCTGCCTTATATGGAAAAGGGTTTTAATCCCGCAGGAGATGAGGTGATATTCTGCATTGGTTTTGGAGATGGGACAGAATTTCCAGATCTTTGCTGTTTTTGAAGGTGTCACCACAAGGCCACATAATCATTCTGCTTTATTATCATGAAGGATGATCAACTACATGTAGTTGTGAAATTTCTGCAAAGTTCTTACAAAACTCTTCACAACTTACTGTAACATTAAGAATTTAGCGTAATAGCAAAATACATGTATAAGCTTTTGTTTGACCAAAACAATTATAAGTAACTGAGCATTTCCTTGGATACAAAGATGTATTTTTATAATAATTTGTATGACTGTGTTGATTGTGTTTATAATGATTTTGTATGATTTGTTGAAGCCTTGGTTGAAGAGGTGCAAATCAGACAAGTCTGTCTAAAGTGGGACGGAGAGTGTCGGGTATCCAACGCAGCAACCTTGGACAAAATATTAAAGAATTAACAGTACTTTCATGCAAAGCTTGCCAAGTCAGTTGTACATTTTCCACAAGCAATAGTGCATCAGTGGGTATATCGTTCAGGTGAAACGGAGTTGGATGGGCTTATGGAGCACTAAAAGTATGTTGTGCTGACAAAGGGATAACAATCCTTCATCTTTTGACAAGTTTCCAAGGAAAAACTATTTTACAGAAAGTTACATATATAAGATTTTTCCTGGCAACTGCTTGTTTTCAACACAAGTTGCTAACTTGCCATTTATAGGCTTAATAGCCTGCTGCTAGATTGCCAGCAACACAAGCTAATGGTTTCCCAAGAAAAGAAACAAAAATTTCTTGCAGTACATGTATGTCGTCTGTTCACATTTTTATGTGGATGTACACATGAAGCTTGGTCGAGCCATGATATCATATGCTGATCTGTAACAATCCTTCATATCTTTGACACCTTTACCTATTCTTTCTTCCCATTTTTCTGAACAATTGGCGAAAGCATCTTTATGAACAAACCATCATGTTCATAATCTTTTTTTCTTTTTGCCCAGCAAGGGTTAACATGCAATTAAGTTTATATAATGCGGTCACGCTCTTCCGTTCAATTCGCCACCAAACCAGGTCTCCATTTCATACCGCTTTCAAATCCGCCATCAAACACTAAACGATATTTCAAAATCAAACCTATTGTTAATGAGGGTCGTTATCCGACAAAGCGAATGGACAATTAACATACTCAATATTGATGACAGCTCATTGTTTATTACAATAGCGAAATTTGATAGCATTTTAGCGCCCCTTTGATCTCGCCTACATCCCTTTGATGGCGCTCCGCTGAAACGTCCGCGAATTAAATAGTGGAGGCAGCGTTAACCAGCATGAATTTCAGAGTAATTATTTGTCTAGATTATCATTGGGCTGTTACAAAAGCACTTGATCATACTGGGCTAAGACCTTGATCTAGTCTGAGACAGAAAACACCTGTATAGCTTTGTTCAAAAGTAATCAACGTTTCTTTAAAATTTGCCGACAACTTTAAATTTTTTTCATGAAATTCAATTCAAATTTCTTGATGACAGTTTTGAAGGTCTAATTGATTCATTTTGATGAAAACTTTGAATGTTCAGATTGATTAGAAAATTCGCACTTGAAAAAATATCTCCTTTTCATTTTTTTTATTAACGCGTCTGCCACCAACCATGATGGATGAAATTCTCAACAGAGTCAGACGCTGACATGCAACTATGAATTTTTCACCGAAAAAATTACTCAAGAATCCGATTTTGCTTTCACGCAATGACATATAAGTGTGAAAATGGACTTGTGTGCTTTTAACAACATTCTTCTCATGATCAAAGGATTTTGGAGTCCTCAATTTTCCACTGAATTATCGGAAAATTATCCCACCTCTGTACCAGGGCATGGGGTGATTACACACAATAACATTTGTTATTATTCTTGCCTGTGTCGATTGTGGATATTGTGTATTCACTGTTGCAGTGTCAACAATAACTGTCAGATTCCACTCAGCAGGTAACGACACACTAGGGACTTCTTTTCATGAACATTGAAGTCAACATCCTCATGATTTACGAGCGTCGTCATAAAAAAATTAGCAGTCATGAGATGAAAGGGACCGCCTCGTGCAATCACTGAGAAACAAATTGGTGACTTGTAAAAATTTGATAGTCAAAGACATCTTGAATTGCTGAAAACTATCAATAGGTCGAGTCACAAAGAAGCAACTATTGGCCATTCCTTTTTTCAAAACATATTAATTTTTCATTTTTTTATCAACAACAGTACCTTCAAAAGGCTATCAATTGCATATTTATAAGCATTTATTTCAAACTGCAGATGGAAAAACCCCTGTGGCTGCTTCAGATAGTGACCCTAGAGAGATAAATGCTCAATCATCACAAGTATTCTAACTCAAATATTAATCTCCGCATTTTTCACTCTGGCGACACTGGCCGGTGTCAGACTACAGGACAATTGAAAGTCATCAATAAGTCTGGATAAACTTTATTTTCATGTGAAAAATGACTTGATTATAGTTTATTAATCTGGGTATGACAGCAAGGAGAAAGGACATTGATCCATCATGACAATTCTAAAATCCTCTCTTGATGAGTCTTGTTGTGCAGATGCTGTGAATAGTCGCGTAAGCTTCCAGGCCTTTAGATTCCCCCAGAGGAGAAACACCCTGTATTTTTTGATGGGATATTTTGGGAGTGTGAGAAAGCGTCGTACATGCCGTAAGCATCGTAGAGTACAGGTTGGACTTGAACAAACTCGGGTAAGCTGACCAAGTGTCAATCAACCTCGCAACTTGTAGGCCTACTGTTCAATGGGTCTTTACACGACATTGCTGCATACAAATTAGTTCGAGTGGCAAGGTTAACCCGGCTGGGTTGGTCGATCCGATCGAACGGAATCAAAGATGGCGGTGGATGTAAACAAAATGTGAAAGTTTCGTCGAAATTTTCCCCAAAACTTGCGATTTTGCAACTTTTATTTGTCTTTTTTTGGGAGGCATATTTTGGGAGACATGAGCACGATTTTGGGGGTGGGCATATTTTGGGTGACGACGTCAACGTTGTTCCTCCAGGGCAATCTGGCTTCACAGCAATGAAAGCATCCAGGTATCTGACTTCTGTCACCTAATTTCTTCGAAGGAAAATATCCTTGAAAGGGTTAAACAAAAGTCTTATCATCTCCCAGTCAGGGACTGATTTGTCATTGATTAGCTTAATTAGCAGCAAATATTTTGAACAGGTAGCACCTGATCTTTCACTTGACCAAGCTTTCGTTTGCGACTTTCCCACAAAAATCATGAGAACTCGTCAAGATCAGAGCGATCTCACTGATGATTTTTTGTGATAGTGTTGACAGTCAAAGCCACCTTTCTTGTTTTTTCGCAGAAACGCATGTGTTCTTAGGAAACAGGACCTGATTACAACATCATTGAGATTATCACAATGACTTGGGTTTAGGCCTTTTTACACCGTGCGGGTTCGAGGAAACCGACCTCCATCCTCCTCGGGGGGGGGGGGGGGGGGGGGGGNCTCGGGGGGGTCGGTTCAGGATGAATTGATCACTTTTACACAGTGCGGGTTCGGTAACCAGCCTCGATCGATCCAATTTGAGGTCGGTTCTTCGAATGCGTGCCACTAGATGGCGTGTGTCAATGTTTCAACATTATTTACAATTATCATAAGTACAAAATATCCTGGAAATATCACTCAAAATTGATAAATTATGCTTTTAACAGCATGAGCAATGAAGAATGGGTCAGACTTGGGACGAACCAAGAACCTCTGTATTTCACATGTGATGGCCAAGCCCCAGGGTCCTGCTGAAAGGCTCCCGAAGCAAGTTTTTTGTATATCCATTGGTGCTCACACTTCCAGTCATCATTTCGAAAAAGTCAATCCCGGTGACATGATAAGCAATGTTCTCAAGCCATTTTGTGGGAAAATCTGTGACTTCGGTAAAGGTAGGTGAAAGTTCAATTGATAGTTTTCACTACCTGTTCAATCTATTTACTTGAAATCAATGGGGAAATCAGCACATTATGTCCAGTTCAACCCAAGCGTACAAGAAACCATGTACATCTGTACACCAAGATGTACAAGGATCTTGAGAAAAGATAATTGGTAATGGACCTTAATTACAAGCAGATGACATGGGACTTCAATCTGGTGAAGAAGTTAGAAACGAAAATTTTCAAGAATAATTTGCTCAAGTCCTCAAGAATTTGTGGGAAAAGTGATGTTTAAGTTACCGAAGGTTAAAGATCAGGCTGCAGCGATAGACTACCTGGGGTATCACCACAACATCAAGAAGAACCCAGGGATATGATGTTGGTAGATTGGAATGACCATCCATTGTTGACACAATCGCCAATGACCAACAACACATCGTCCCTCCAAGAATTCAACTGAACTTGATTAGTTGGTGCCTGTTGACAGGCACCAACTTAGATTAGATTCCCCCTGGAATCTATTAGACCAGTTATATTGTACAACATTTCTTTAGTTCGTACATGTTAGAAATGGAAATCAAGATGGCGGCTCTAACAGCCATATTTGAAATCCACCAAAGCCAAAATCAAAAGGAACCCTCCTTTTTGCACCCCCAATGCCAGATGATGACCATTGCAATATAACCTCAGCAGACTATTGTAACTCGGACATGCATTACTTGGACTACCACTCCTTCCACACCTGTCTCTTGAGAAGCACACAGAATGACAAACTTATGACAGTTTCCAATGGGAGTGTCCATGTTATATTACGCAGGAAGAGTTGGAAACTATCATATTATAAGAATAACCACATGAACGAAAGACCTGACAGCCACCAATTAATCAGAGAAGGGCATGATTTTTTCTGATACAAGATATGATTGTCTTTCAGCTGTGATCGACAAAGATATCTGACTTCAAAGAGGCAAGCGGACTAATTAGTTGGCCAGTGAAAGGTTAGGACACTGACGATCATGTGAAGCCAATGGTCATGACTGGAAAATCCGAAAGGTTAACTCCTTGGACCAAAGCAAATGGTTTGAGAACTGCTTCAGTGCAGACACAGGGATGGTTCTGCTGGACGTCCATGACAGGCCTAGCGATGTTCCCTCCCGACACAAGGCAAAGCCTGTTTACCATCTTCATTTTCACGCCTCGGCATGTCTACCTCAACCATGAAATCACGGAATCCACCGAACACACCCAATTTTCAAACCAATGAATGTTTCCTCACTGCATTTGATAGGATCAATGATAGAGGCCACTTCAAAGGAAAATACCTGCAATTCGTACCAACATAAGTTGGCAGGAAAGATCAGTACATGTTCATGCTTCAGCTTTGGAAAGAAGACACATTTTGAGGGCAAGTCAGGTGAAATCGACTGAGGTAAATTCAGCAGGTGATCCATTGATTCAGCCAAGCTTAACTGCAGTCTCATTAGGGAAAGTACAGGTGAACTTCAAAGCAACCGGCCAATGTCTGAAATTCAACCTTGCCAAAGCATCTAATGCAGGTGTAGAGTAGTGATGTTCACACATGCGAGGTCAACTTCAGATGAAATCTGAAGTAAAGCGTCAGATTCTCCACAACAAGTTTGTTGCTTTTGACATTAGTGAGATGAAAATCAGCTATGCAGCACTGATGCATGCCAGAGAATAAGGATAGAGACAGCATCATTCTTTTTAATGAAGCCAATTAATGCATTGTTTATCAATACCAACAGTTCACTGGGGTGCAAACTTCTGCTCAACCTTATGGTTTGGCTTTAGGCGCCAAGGCTGATGGTGACCAGCATTTTCGAGAACATGTCAAAGAACTGTCCAAAACGAACCCACTACTATGACAGGTGTCTCATTATTTCACTGCTCCGACAGCCAGCGCATGTACCACAGCTTCTCTGATGGTAAGCGACAACTACCAATGGGAAATGAGGTCTTATTATGCAGCAGCCTAATGTAAATATAATCAGCTCAGCATCCTGAAGATCACGCAATCAACAAGGCTACTTCTGGTGCAATTGTAACAAAATTGTGATGAATAAATATGATGAATGCAATCAACAGGCACAACAGCTACTGAAGTTATGGTTTAAACAACATATTCCAAGTTAATTGCAAATGCTAGAAGCTTTTTTGTATTTTTTTATTCAGACTTGAAGTGTTGGCCAAAAGAAAAAGTGCAGTGCCAATACAGAAGAAGGATAGTCAGCTTTTTTGTCTTTTTTTATTCAGACTTGAAGTTTTGGCCAAAAGGAAAAGTGCAGTGCCAATACAGTAGAAGGAGAGTCAGCTTTGATGCAACCAACTGAGCCTGAGTAAAGACAAGACACTCTATCAAGTTCTCCATCAGACAGTAGGCCTAATATGCACCACAGCCACTAGATGTCAGCATAATACAGTGGCATTTGAAACCGGTGGATCTGGTTATGCACAGCGCTTACCGTAACAGAACCAGCACCAGACAAGCTTGCGAAATGATGCACTTCACAGAAGTATTGAATTATCCCAGCTCAAGTCAAATAATCAGAAACCAATCCCCGTCTAATTCCAAACCAAACCGTGGTATCGGCCATCTTAATATACCACTCGACAATCGAGAACACTAATTTTTGATCAATCTAATGGTCTACACGGATAAAATCTCAGCGGAATGTTTACCCACAAAACAACCGACGATGAAGCAAATCGATTGCAAGGAGACAAGAGTCGTCTGCGGGAGGTTCAATTTTGCAAAAGTCAACACAAACATTGATTTCCAGGCGACTAAAAAAGGGTGTTTTTTCCAGTATATGGAGAAGATATCACTGAGCGAATGCTGGATGCTCCACTGGTGGTACTTTTTCTGTATTTTATATGAAATTTTGTTCTTTTTCACGTCAGAATCGATTCCAAATCAATAATTCTAATCAAACACATCGTCTAAGCAATTTTCTCCGGGGCCCTCACGCTCAATGGTTTAGCAAACTTAAATAACTATCAAATCTCCTGGGTTTTATGTCTGATTTTAAACAAAATCATTCTCAGCTCCAAGTATTAACTCAGCTTGGGACACGAAGATACGAAAATGTGTTTTTAGCAAATGGAACTGACATTGAAAGCATGTTCTTGATCATGAATAATGCACTAATACCCATCTTATTTATTGTTTAGTTCCAGCTTTGCAACAGATAGCACCGGATGTAGCCCCGGCAACACTATGCAACAGCGGGTCTCGCCTTGCTTGGAGACTTGCAACTGATCAGCTGGACAACTGCGGGTATCCATATTATGTGACTATATAGCTATAGCCTGTGGAGGTCAGATCAAAGCAGACCTATGACTTGGCCAAGTTCTACTCATCTGAGAGATTTTTCACACCAGAAAGAGTTAAGTCTGTTCAGTAGTGAGTGCTACAACCAGCGGAAATGTATTATAATCAAAGATATTCAACTGTTGCTCATTTGGAGTAAATCCTGCTGAAGTATCTGATTGTAGCTAGAAATTGTCTGAGTCCACTCAACAATCCAAGCTATTAGATTCAAGCACTCAACAAGTATGCTAAAATGCCTCATTTAGGTTGATTGCATTTTGTACTTTTTCTGCCGAAGTGGTGAGCAAATATGATCAGCATGCTATCGTAGCATTTTTTTGTGTTGCATTGGGATGAAGAACACCATACATGCAGCTATTGCACCAACAGATGGCACTCACATTGAAATCGTGGGGTAGAATCTTGACTCCAATGAAATGAAAATTCCAATACGTACAGTAAACCTATGGCCATTCAAGATGGCCACTGGTAGCCATATTGGAAGTCAGACCATGCCCAAAACTGATAGGCCGCCTACCCAGACCCATACCTTGATACCCTCACAATATGAAACTGATTTGGTATGGGATTCTCAAGTTATGAAACAGATTGCAAGGCGCGGTGGATGCGGAATTCCTCTGAGAAGACAAAGCCCTTATCAACCTCTTGAGCAAGAACATAATGAATGTATCTGAACAAACAACCGATTTTCTTCACAGCTTCTGCATCCACAAACACTCAGTGACCACAGCAATTACTGTGGCTATTTCTGTCTTGTACATTGCACCCATCGATGCCCATCCAATACCCTTTTACTGTCAGAATGGATCTCCGATACCACGCTGCTCATGAGCTGAACCGGCTAAGGACACACAAACACGTCCAATACCATTCCATATAAATCATGCTACAGACCGCGCACTACTTTCCTAATCACATCGACATTAATGTCCGATAACGACCCCTTGGGGCCCTTATCGAGGTCTGCGGTACATGACCAAGAGCCGCACACCCTACGTAATTGCCAGCAGAATGATAACCAAACCCTCGTCCAATCAATGGCCAAACAAGGACATGTTATCTGTCCCTTGTGCATCTTGCGTTTTTCCTGCCCCCTGTGAGATCGTACTCGATACCACTTATTGCTGATGGACAGAAGATCAATAGAGACACACTAATCACTTGGCCAGACTAACGAAGCTGCGGAAACAACTTTAACCCCTTTCTCGCTTTATTGTTGACACATCAGCATCCTCTCGTCTCTGTGGAAACCAAGATGGTGGAGGCTGGGGCGTTGAAAAGATGAATACTGACGATTTCAAATCATGGAAGTAGATCTCTCGGTTGACTAGTGGAGAAAAGCTTCATTCTCAGGGGCGGATCCAAGATTTCGGGAAAGAGGGGGCACACTGTGCTAGAAACATTGAAATCTGTGGTGAATTTCAATGATTTGCTCCAAATTTCAGAATTTCATGGTCAATTTTACAGATTTGTTGGCCGAAAGAGGGGCGTGCCCCGGGTGCACCCCCTTGGA
>NMRB01000501.1:78156-102120 GCA_002633025.1 Notospermus geniculatus
TATGTTATGTACCCTTGCTAGATGAGCCTACCATAAAAATTTCGTGAAATTCCATTCAGTATTAAAGGCGTAATCGCAGTTTTTGTGGTTTGGCTTTCGGCCCCCTGGTGGCAAAGTGGAGAATCGGATTTGGCCGATTCTTTCACGCGACACACCTTTGGCCCGTGATACATCCCTCCACCAAATATGAATCCAAAATCTTTAGTCGTTCTTAAGTTATAGAGCGGAAGGGACTAGTAGTGGCGAGCGGCGAGCGGCGAGCGGCGAGCGGCGAGCGGCGAGCGCCGAGCGCCGAGCGGCAGAGGCGCACGGACGGCCGGTATTTTCAAGTCCCCCTCCGAGGGCTCCGGGGGACAATAACACACACTGGGAAACTCTCATTAGAATAATGAACGAGTCTTGTTCAAAATACACTGAGCATAGTCAGGATGATTAACCCTTCCTCTGCCTCAACACTTGCAATTGCACTTGGTGGCGCCACCTATAATTCGTGAAGACGCTCCTTGTGGGTACCCTCAATCATCCAGGCATGCGCTTTGAGTTCGGTTTTCATATGCTGATGGCGTTGGGTCAAAGACACATGTATGTGAGTTGCCAAATTCATGTTGTGGACCCAATGTTGTATGCAGCAAAACGGTTGAAGAGTCAGTCCTCCACTGACACTGCACCAATACAAATTCACTGAGCCATCATACAGGGTGAGCCAGAAAATAACGGTATCCCAGCAACTTCCAGCCACCTTGTGACAGAAGACAGCCATTATCCTCGCTGAAAAAAACCTGCTCTTTCCCTGGTATACATATTTATAGCTTCATTACTGCCGTTATTTTGGGACATCATAAGGAGCATACCCGAATACCAAAGCGAAGAGTTAATCGAAAAGATGTCATTCTCTATTGTCCTTAGGCAACAGACAGAAATGTTGTTGCTGTCGTGAATCCCAAACCTCTTGGTTACAGAGGAAGAAGGGATGAAAGCAATTTCTCAATATCATGGGCTCAACTAAAGAAGATGTGTCTGGTCCTTTTTTGTGGCACGATGACAACAGAACATAGGCCTTGTCAAAGAATTGACAAGGCAGACAAGTTCATTCATTTACTGTAAACATATGGTGAAAAGGCTGTTCTTCTCTGAGGAAAAAATCCAGCATCATACCCACACCAGTTGCATCAACAAAATGGATGGTAGCACTGAAGTATCAGGGGAAAAACGTATGACAAATGGTGGGTGGAAAAAATCTTGTTGCTCATCACCATGTGTCAGAAGAACAAAGTGTTTCAGAGGAAGGCTGTTTTCTCTGTTACAGGAGATGAAAGACAGGATTTTGAGGAATTCTAGTTGGACCCCAAGCATATTGAATTACAAAAGAAAAATCTACTGTATTCGATATTATGGGGCCATATTCATAAAGGGTGTTTAAGACTTAGCCGCATGTAACTTCACTAAATGCACACACTTCCACCATGCATTAGATTTGACGAGGTAACACACATCTACCGGTAAGTCTTAAAGTTAAACACCCTTTTATGAATTTGGCCCATGGTGTTTGCAAATGAACTGCGGGCCAAGGATTTTTCTGTGAAAGAGAGTTTTGGTGCAGTCCATTGAAAACCTAAAATCAACAGATTCAGCCACTGTATCTCTGCACATTTGAATAATGTTGGATTCGTAAGTGCAACCTTGAGTCTGCACTTTCAACAAGATTTGCATCAATCTGCATCATGGAAGCTGATGGGTTAATTCGGCAGCAAGTTCCAGTGACTTCATGCGACACTGATGCCCTACGACTGACGAAACATCACATTTCAACATGAACTCCATTTCACCACTACCAGGCAGGAATCTTCAGTGCGTTCATGAACATCAATGCACAGGTAAGCCAGCCAACCTCAGGTAAAAGAACTTGCAGCATTATCTCCTGGGTCATGGCAGCAAACCACTAAATGCCGATCCAATTAGTGATGTTCTGACTTCCCCTAATGATGAGAGCGCGTGCAGAAATTCTGTCGTGTTTTTACCCTTGCTTAGAGTACTGTCATGCCGCTTTCAACAAGCCTTTTTTCAAAACCAAAAGTGTCATCCGAAGATCCTGCCAGTGACTTCTTCTAAAACTTACATTTTTCAGGAAGATAACATAGTACAAAAGATTGGCAAGATCTTTGAGGTATTTTTACCAACACCAGGTGCACAAGAGTCAGCAAAAGGAGGCAGTGGTTGTCTCCATATTCCTCCAATCTTTTTCTAATACAAGATTCCTCCTTTGTCACAGAATCATGATCACCTCATATAACTTATAGATGCTTTGACATGCTGTCTTTATTCATTGTACATTAAGCAAAGAAAGTTTCGACTTCTACAAAGCTTTTTTCACTAGAGCTAATTTTATAAATGTCACACATTGTTGGCGATTTTTTGAACAACAGAAGAGGCCACAAAACCATTAGGAAATTCATTAAAAGTACAATGTCAGCCATATTGAAACCAAACTGCCTTATATGGATGTAATTTGTGCCTTTATGAATTAGTGGCACTGTTCAACAAGCAACATTTTTAGAATACACCTGGAGGCTACAGACGCTGAGATGAAAATTTCAAAATGTAAAAAAAAAGGATACAGCACCTGGAAGCTGGCTGCAATTTTCTCGTGACTCGAGGCTATAGACATCATGTTTTTTTTATAATGACTAGGCGGAGCTCTGAAAAGGCTTGCATGTAACGTTTGACTTGTCGTACTGCCATGCATATATTATAAGTTGATCAATGAAAATGAATACTGGTTATGTTGGCATCAAACATACAATTTCCAGTCCGTGAAATCATCACAATGATGCGCTCCTAAATCCGAGTCTGGCAGCACACATCCAAATTCATGTCAGCAAAATTGGAAATCATGTCCGTGAACCACAACACCAAGATGAGGAAGCACACATAGGTTTTTCCTCACAGACATTTCAATTTGTGTCCTACAACTTGACAGCCATTGCTCATGAACAAAAGCCAAGGAAGACAATTGACTGATATCATGTCTGAATGTAGCACACCTAGCGTTAAAGACAATCAACTGATATCATGTCTGAAGATGTAGCATGCCTAGCATTAAGGACAACATTACTGACTGATATCATGTCTGAATGTAGCACACCTAGCGTAAAAGACAACTGACTGATATCATGTCTGAATGTAGCACACCTAGATTTCAAGAATGGTTCACCTTGATCCAGACTATCTAAATCACCATCGCTCCCGGCGCCAGCCATTGATTGAAATTTTCTCTCAAGATGAATTAAATTTGAAAGAAGCTTCAATTATTGAAGTAAAGGCTGTGTCAATTTCAATTTCGGTGCTATCTGATAAGATTACATTTGCCTCGGAAAAGCAGATAAATTTTGATTGGTCTATTTTTGAACATACTAGATTGTCTCGCATATAAGACCGCTGTGAATGTTTTTTATTCGAGTGGCATTTGAAGACAAGCCATTGAGTCCTTTCTGTTGTCAGCTTCTCCACCAGTTTCCTCAAAAAGAATGGTACAAAAAGAAAGGAATGAGATTCGGGGAAGTAAGAAGACAGCAGAGATGTTATTCAATCCAACCTCAGGAAATTACTTGACAAAGAATTATATGCCTAGCGGAATACGTTGTCATTTTCATCCTTTGATTATTTGTCATTCTTGTCAAAGTCTCTCAGCATTATCTGCCGTCATTAAAAAAATCTACCACCGCTGCTATAAAAAGATCAACAGGCTTCTAGAGATACCAGAGCCATGTTGATGATTAATTCAGCATGTCCTATCCTCTCATTGTTCTAGTCTATTGATTCTACATTTAGCGAGGCTTGGGACACGGCGCGATGATCGATCGGAATACATCAAAGGAACAACCTGTCTTACCAACGTCTCGATCTGATTTGAACGTCTGCCATCTCTTAATGGAACAGGTGCCACTCAGTAACAACACTTCGTCAACTGAGGGCAGATGCAGGAAAACTTGCCCTTTTTTTCCCTTAAAACCTCATTGTTGGCAGGGCCATACTTAGTTTTTTGGTCCGGGGGTGTGGGGGTGTGTGGGGGTGGGGGTGGAAGCTAAGCCTCCATGAGCAATCCGAGTCAATTTCTACAGTCAGTTTGAGGCTGAGCCGGCGTGCAAATCGTCTCATACAGGGACAATATTCCTCGGTATCAACTGGTAATTGTTTCCATTTCAAGTCTGATAGCAAGTATCAGCGACTCTATACAACATATAAATCAGCAATTATAGGTTGTGATTGTTCAAGATATGATCTAGCAGATCTGATCGGAAACTATCACAGGATGACATTGTATGTACGTACATTGTCCATCAACATGTAGGCCAACATTACATACATGTCTCTCCTACCATTTCAGCTTTTACACTTTTTCTTTTCCAGTGAACGTTCATCTTTGTGAAAAACCATTCTCAGGAGAAAAGGTATTGAAAGCAACAGAACAATCTCAAATCCAAAACCAATAGTACTGTTGACATTTTTTGAAACCTTTGAAAACAGATATTTCACAACTTTTTCATGTTCGAGGTATTAGTCACATTACAAACATGGACACAAGAGGAGATGCCACAAGTGTTACTAGGTGTTGGCGGAACACGAGATGGAGAGAGAATGGTATAAAATAAATGTACTGCAACATAACAATTCTCTGCCATTGTTCTCAATTCACCACCCACTCTGCTGTCTTCTCATACCAGCCACTTCCCGCAGGCCAGACCCAGATGCCACATTATGAAATAGACAGAATGCAATAAATAACTGTGATATTTACAGAAGTTGTACCCCCAGGGTGTGGAAATCGACAACAGGATTCTTGTTGAAGATGTGGTTGTGGTGTATCAACGCATTGGTTCAATAAATGATGCAATGGACAGGATGATTTGACTCAGCATGCATTGACAAGATGACAGGAACATGACGGATAAACCCCAAAGAATGTTTTATGAATCACGTATGAGCTAAGCACCAAATATGCCACCCTGGCTACAAAGGCATCTTGCCAGTTTGCCGAAGAAAGCCAGTCATCTACTGAACAACAGGTGACAGCTGAGTAATAATGTAATCTCAGACACCAGGTGGGGAAATGGTGCTGCAGCCTTGAATCAAAATAACCTCAGAGATCAGGTAGAGAATTGGTACTGCAGCCTTGAATCAAAACAATCACCTCAGACACCAGGTGGGGAATTGGTGCTGCAGTCTTGAATCAAAACAATCACCTCAGACACCAGGTGGGGAATTGGTGCTGCAGCCTTGAATCAAAACAATAATATCAGAAGTGACAGGTGAAGAATACCTGTAGCCTTGAATCAAAACAATTAATAACATCAGAAGTGACCCTTGAATGACAGGTGAAGATAAGGTTTTGCAGCTGATGGGCAAGGAATGGGTGCAGCAGACAATATCTCTACCAAGAATAGGTGTGACCACAATGGTAACAGGTGATTGCCCTCTTTACCACATCATGTGGAATGGGTGTGGCTGAATTCAGAGACCAAAGAGGCAACAGGTGAAGCATCCATAGCAGCACCATTCCATCTCCAACTTGACAGTATCATGCACGCATCAACATGTGCCATACGAATAGGCAAGGTGAACCAAGTTCAGGTGGAACGGAACTGAAAAACTACGATGTACAACATCATCATCCAAGTAGATGAACACAGTTATTCTTGCGGAAAGCCACATTTTGATGTTTGCTGGCTGACGTTTACATTCGGTTCACTTT
The DNA here is from genome assembly GCA_002633025.1 of Notospermus geniculatus. Taxonomy (NCBI): domain Eukaryota; kingdom Metazoa; phylum Nemertea; class Pilidiophora; order Heteronemertea; family Lineidae; genus Notospermus; species Notospermus geniculatus. The sequence continues at coordinate 83,906 of NMRB01000501.1, forward strand.
CTAGGGCCATGTCCTCAACGTAGCCAGTGACATTTCTGACTGTTTGCCTGGTGTTGTCATTATTTGGTGCTTTCCACCAGATGACAGGCAGAGACAAGCTGGAGGGATTATTTTCTGACACGAGTTTCCATGGGGATGGAATCATCGCCGTTCTTCTTCTGATATTTTTGAGAATAAAGGCATAAGTGCCGACAGTTTGGATGGCTATACCACATCAACGTGTTCAACTCGGACGATAAATGTCAAGATTCCACATGCCATTAAGTGGAAATGTCAGGGGGCGTGAGGCGGGAATATGTTTCAGTGTTTTTATGTCACCTCAAACATTTTGCAGTGACTATGAGACAGTGATGTAATTGTCCAAGTAAATCGAGCAATCAATAGACGGACCAACTATATCTCATCAGGAAATGCCAACCTCTGCCTCAAGCGTAACTTTTTTCTAGAGAAGCCTTGGCTGGGACTGTACAAAATACTTCATTTCTCCAGTCATTCTTCACCCACATTAACAAACGAAAATGTAGTCCTTCAGGCCCATATATGTACTGAGAGTAAACATGGCCGCAGAAAAAGCTTTGTTTAGCAGTATTGGGAAAGGAAAGAACAAAACTTCTACAGAGTTTGCACAAAAGTAAAACAGGCCTTTACAACAGTCAAGGGGTAGGGTTATGGTTGCAACTGCTGTACCAACATTCTTCATAAAAATTAAAAACACCAGTTCTGGTGCTTTCCTCTGTTGATCTTCCGTTGAACACTGTACCAACTGGTCAAAGGCAAAAATATCTTTCTGGTTTCTTTCCCCAGAGGGTCTACAACAACATAACAACCTTATGATCAAACACAAATCCAAGAGTCATGGACCAAAATACGGAACAGCCAATCAATCCGTTTCCCCAGAAGGCCATACGCCACATCACTCGATAACGCATAACGTTGGTCTAATGATGTATCTTTGTGTTAGTTCGTCACGGAGAGCACTGAGAAGAAGTCCTTCAAACTACGACGGAGGCCCGCGGCCGAATGAGATTCTTCCACATCAATGTCACCGCGATTTTCCCGAGGGCTTCAGACGTCGCGATACAAGATTTTCGTTGCCATATCCTTTTGAGATGGAATATCCGACATAACGAAGATACTTAGGTTTGAAGCGACGAGGCTCTTAAAGCAATGTTGTCTTTTGTCTTCAAGGCAGAGTTTTCATTAGATATGACTTCAGAATATCAGGTTTCAATACCATCAAGACTTTGTCTTTGGTGATCAGATCACAGAAGTATGAAATCTGTCAAATGTTGAGTTCTACAAGGTTATTGCTACCGCACAGGGTGTTCACGCTCCCACCAACATTCAAAGCACACAGGCGAGCAAAAGGTGGGGGCGGGATGAAACTCCATGAAATGCGTATGTATGATTGGCCAGCCCTTCAGGTCACACTAGTGTTTCAGAAGAACTGCAGATCTTCCACCTGGCAGTGCCCATGTTGCGGTTTTTTCTTAGAAACATATGCTGAATAGACCATTCTCGAATTAGCAGATCTGCGCATTTCCGCCGAAATCTCAACCAGAACCTCGATCTGAAACCGGCTGACGTGACGCCATCCATGATTCAGCAATGGTCGAGTCTGACGCAACATCTTCGATGTCACTGTCATGGGGTTGTCTGCGTTACATCATTTAGTTTCAGACCAAGGTTGTGGTTGAGATTTCCGCGGAAGTGCGCAGATCTTTGGCGTTTACGTCAATTTGAGAATGGTCTATACTGTATGCTGTCCACATAAGCCGCACACTCTACATCGAAGATGACACCACTCACATAGACAAGGGCGGTGCATTGCTGGTATATAGATCATGTCACCCCAGTGTGTCAAGTGTATGTCTGATGGATGATCAGATTTCAACATCCCCCACCAGTCGATGCAAAGGCACAAATCAATATTCGTGTGATGAAAGTCGAGATAAAATCGAAACCTGCTGAGAAATTACACAAGTCCCAAAAATAGATGACGCCAAAAAAACTCATTGAGAACAATGAGAATCAAGTCATTTCATAAAACTTCATTTCCTTTTCAGCTTTTGTTGACGTGACATTCTAGTCAATACCAAGTCATAAGCAAGTTTAAGAAACAATATATACATTCGAGTACGATATACATGTACATGTATGCTGCGATAAGTAGGCCTATTGCGTTACTTTATCATGATTCTGTATGTTCAATGGTATCTTGGCCACATGCAAGGTATGCACAACCACACCAAACCCGAATAAATGCTGCAATATCATAAGGAAAATGCTGCTGAAAATAAGAGACACCTGCAAACACACCGGAAGCTTTCATGAGATGATGCACCAAAGATGTTCAATAAAAACATGCTTCACGCAGATTCCGATCTGCTGCAACCAAATACAGCCACTAAATCCCTTGCTGTGCGGGAATGCGACACGACGTTACGACACACCGCCAACATATGGAATCCAATAAAAGACGGAAAGAAAACTGCGACCAATCTTACTTGATATGATCCTCACATACGATGCATGGTATCAAAGTCCCTAATCCTCTGTCGAATCATGTGGTGACCGCGATGAATTCCGTGCAACATCAACAGAGTACAAACAGTGACAATCATGACGCTAATGATCTGATCCGAGGGCCAATTCTCGACCGAATATGCCAGAATCCCGTGGCAACAAAATATAATGAAGTCCGCTGTACCGTCGCTATTTCCTCACCGAATGTTAGCGTTGGCGGAAAGCTGTGCCATCAGCCATTCACATGATCAGTGCGAAATGATATTGAGAGTGAATTGATTGGATACAGGTCATTGGGTAGATGGAAAAAGCGGGCCAAGCTAAAATGCAGGGGGAGGGATGAGGTAGTCGCGTTTGACCTTTACGATGTAAAAGAAGACAGATGGTAACGATAGCGTGATAACTGGTGTGACTTGACATCTTACCATACTAACAAATGCCACCGATGACAGGTCACGGATCTGCGCTGTGCATGGTCAGAAAATGGTTCAGGTTACTTCTTCATGTGGCAATGGGGAAAGCAATTCTCATGAAATAGGGNAATAGACCATTCTCGAATTAGCAGATCTGCGCACTTCCGTCGAAATCTCAACCAGAACCTCGACCTGAAAGCAGCTGACGTGACGCCATCCATGATGCAGCAATGGTCGAGTCTGACGCAACATCTTCTACGTCACTGTCATGGGGTTGTCTGCATTACGTCATTCAGTTTCAGACCGAGGTTGTGGTTGAGATTTCAGTGGAAGTGCGCAGATCTTTGTCGTTTACGTCAATTTGAGAACGGTCTATACTGTATGCTGTCCACATAAGCCGCACACTCTACATCGAAGATGACACCACTCACATACACAAGGGCGGTGCATTGCTGGTATATAAATCATGTCACCCCAGCGTGTCAAGTGTATGTCTGATGGATGATCAGATTTCAACATCCCCCACCAGTCGATGCAAAGGCACAAATCAATATTCGTGTGATGAAAGTCAAGATAAAATCGAAACCTGCTGAGAAATTACACAAGTCCCAAAAATAGATGACACCAAAAAAACTCATTGAGAACAATGAGAATCAAGTCATTTCATAAAACTTCATTTCCTTTTCAGCTTTTGTTGACATGACATTCAAGTCAATACCAAGTCACAAGCAAGTTTAAGAAACAACATATACATTCGAGTACAATGAATGCTGCGGTAAGTAGGCCTATTGTGTTACTTTATCATGATTCTGTATGTTCAATGGCATCATGGCCACATGCAAGGTATGCACAACCTCACCAAACCCGAATAAATGCTGCAATATCATAAGGAAAATGCTGCTGAAAATAAGAGACACCTGCAAACACACCGGAAGCTTTCGTGAGATGATGCACCAAAGATGTTCAATAAAAACATGCTTCACGCAGATTCCGATCTGCTGCAACCAAATACAGCCACTAAATCCCTCGCTGTGCGGGAATGCGACACGACGTTACGACACACCGCCAACATATGGAATCCAATAAAAGACGGAAAGAAAACTGCGACCAATCTTACTTGATATGATCCTCACATACGATGCATGGTATCAAAGTCCCTAATCCTCTGTCGAATCATGTGGTGACCGCGACGAATTCCGTGCAACATCAACAGAGTACAAACAGTGACAATCATGACGCTAATGATCTGATCCGAGGGCCAATTCTCGACCGAATATGCCAGAATCCCGTGGCAACGAAATATAATGAAGTCCGCTGTACCGTCGCTATTTCCTCACCGAATGTTAGCGTTGGCGGAAAGCTGTGCCATCAGCCATTCACATGATCAGTGCGAAATGATATTGAGAGTGAATTGATTGGATACAGGTCATTGGGTAGATGGAAAAAGCGGGCCAAGCTAAAATGCAGGGGGAGGGATGAGGTTGTCGCGTTTGACCTTTACGATGTAAAAGAAGACAGATGGTAACGATAGCGTGATAACTGGTGTGACTTGACATCTTACCATACTAACAAATGCCACCGATGACAGGTCACGGATCTGCGCTGTGCATGGTCAGAAAATGGTTCAGGTTACTTCTTCATGTGGCAATGGGGAAAGCAATTCTCATGAAATAGGGAAAATCAATGACCACCTTTCCAAATGACAAGGTATATCATGTTCCTAATAGTGTACGATCAAAGAAAGGTTTACAGCCTTATTGCAAGTGGAAAAGACGCACCGGTAACACTGCCACACGTCAAGTTGGCAAGAAACAAGGACCAGAGGCAGAATCTCAACTTCTCCCCCAAGTAGCGCGTTCGATTACTTCCACCGGCCAGGCCCTAGTGCTTTCTCAGACATGCGCATTGGAGGCCAATAAAAGAACGCTACTCGTGTCATCTAACACGAGTCCGTTCGATTTCTTTTGCACGCCGATGTACACACTGATGTATGCGAGGGCTGTGTGCATCTACGTTTGGTAGTGACATCATGCTCTGCATGCTGGGATACTTCCCAAAGTAACCGGCTCAGGGGGAGGGTTAGTAGCGCCTGGTGCAACAGGCCCGACTTGGAGAACGGTAAATAAAACGCTGTCGTGTCTGGCCAGTGTAGGCGTGAGTAAGTTTTCGAACATGCTAAAGGTAAGGAACTAAACTAGACAACCAATTCCCAAATTGTTTGTCTGGGAGAGCCACAGCCAAATTCATAAACCAAAGCCGGGCAGCTAATGTCTAATGTTAATATCATCCCACTTTAGTGATGGAACATGAGATGGACATCATCAAGAATGACAAACATCCACTGTTAGCTGTGACTTTATTGAGAAATACTTTGCTGAATTAGTCAGTCTGGGAGTTTTTACCAAGATTAGCTGATTCCAAATGGACTCAATGAGTGGAAAGCAACTGAACCAAGAACACCAGTCAGCATCAACGCAAGTGGAACGAAGTCATTGAATGCATGCTGGCTGAAAGACTGGATTGGATGTTGCAAATCAAAAGCATCATGAAAAGGCCTATGGTCTCTGTCTTGTAACGGAACTGGTCTCAGCGGACTTGGCTCTTGCAGAGTTGGGTTTCAAACCGTTCTGTGGGTAGTATGGAAGAATGGTAAACAAAGGACTATATTTGGTAAATCCTTCGGGACATGAGAGGGGAGAGAATGATGTCAAGACAAAGGAAACATCAGATCTCATTCATTTCACACATGTATACAGTGACGGTAGACAAAGAATTCCCTCCATGATAATGTACAGAAGGAATGACCAAGTCAGAATGAATGTTGTTTCCATCTTTGCTGTTCTCGCTTCACCTCAGATTCACTAAGATAACCACACATCACCACAGAACAAAGACTACTTTTTCTGACCAGCTGCATGGAATGGACCATGATCTGTTCTGTCCCTTTGTTCCAGCCCAGAATAATGCAATACTCAATGCATCATATGTACACAAATGTACAGGAAAGCACAGCCTATTTCTGATGAAATGGACTGCATCTGAAGTTCCCCTCATCAGTCCAAGCCATCCTCCATGCAGCCACAGCCAGTAATTTGACTGGGGAGTCTGAGCTGTTCTTGGTCAACAGCTATTGATTCCAGAGGCTTGTCCGCATATGAACCAATCAGAGGTAATGGTTTGGAAGCTGGTCAATAATTGAATATTGATTACCAGACTCTGAGGGGGCTTTGGTCTCGCCAGAATGCTGTCAGGGAACTGAGTGCTCATCACTACACGGGCATGTCACTTCACAATGACTGCTGCAGGATCTATAAGTATTGGAATGAAGTCGTGCCATCAAAGTATTAGTTCTTTGCCTGTGGGTTGTCAGATTTAGAGCCTTCACAAGGTACGGTGTGCGCACACCAAAACCGGATTCTTGTGCATTCGCAGTGCGGTTCTCACAAGTAACAACTCAGACACCGCGATGAAGCATCAACACAGAAATTGTGCGGGAGGGACTGACTTCTGATTGGACGATTCATCAAAACAGCGTTCAAGCCATTGGATACTGGGAACCGTACTTCAAAATGCACCGGGATCCGGTTTTGATGTGTGCACCTTTTGGGTCATCTCCCTTCGCTGCACCTTCTTCCATTAGCACTCAATCAAGCCATCACATCAAGAAAGCCTCTTGCTGCATTCATCTGCCAACGATAATGAAAGTCGTGAACCTACAAATGGGTACACCTTTTCACCAATTACGAAATTATGAATGCCCTTTTGTGAGGTTTCCTAGGATACGCTGAAGCATGAATTGAAGTTAAAAGCCCTTATGATGAGTGCATGAGATTCCAATTAAATCGAGATCGGTGACAGGTACTACATCGTTTTGATCAGATATTGACCTGGGGACATTTTGACGTATGCACTACAGAAGGTCAAGGTCAGGCTATCTTACTTAGGAACATCGAAAGTTGAAGAATTTCAGACATATACTTAGTTTTAGATATTCTAATGTGGGTTCTTATGATATAATCTTATAAATGTCGTGAAAATAACGAATGATATGGGTCTGATATCATGATACCATCAAGAGGAATGGCCAACCCGATTACACAAAAGCTTTTTTCCAATAAGGAGACAGGTCCCATATGAATGTGACTTGCATGAGACCAACAATATGACTTATCAGATTCTCTGATATGACATACTGGCCATATTTTTTTCTGTGCCAGAAAAAATGGAGTTATATGACTCAAAATAGGGCTCCGACTGTCTGAGGACTGGACAGAGGATTCGATACAAATAGTTTTGCCTCACTATCACAATATTCCTTAATGACATGCCATTTTTTTACCAAGATATCGTAGATTTAGTTTTTACCCATGACTGATGAGTTTTTGGCTGGTAATATGAACACATACATGATATGAAGATCATTTTGATGGCAAAAAACCAATGATACAGTCAAATGACTGCCAGTCATAGGCCCTTAGGCAAATTTCCATTTGAGGTGGAGAAATTTACATCATTGCAAAGCAAAAATTTGAACAAAGTATTTGTTTTGAAGGGAAACACAAAGGCATTCCATCTTCATGTTCATGTAACATAACTTTCTCTACTAGAAAGTGCCTGAGGAAGACCCCGGTTGTGGTCGAAAATTTGCAAAATTCCTAGACGACTTTACGTATTATATCATTTTGTGTGTCGTTCTTTGTGCTCTATGTTGGATCTTCATGTAACATAAAGTATATTTTTCAAGGGGCTTACACCTCCTAGAACAGATACTAGCAGACAAAACTTGACCTGTTTCTGATGTTCTTTTCAGTCGTCAAGTTATGACAGTAGCATTTGTTTCTTCTATCAGCATTTCAAATGACTCCATGTTGTTTCAACAATAGATTGTAGGTTTTATCAACCTGATCACGCGTCTGTTAAGTGTTTTTTCACAATTGATCGTGTGTTCAACAAAACTGATACACGCTCCAAGCGGAGTGAGATGTAAACATATGATTATTGTTCATGAAAATATTTCACTTTCAAAGGCTGCAACAGAATTTAATGACGCCAGACAGACAGCCAGTGCTTGGAAATTATCCTCAATACAACATGGCTATGGATGGAAAAAAGAAAGTGGTGATATATGCAAATGCCAGGGTGGATCCCACGTAGTCATATGACACTTAATTATTTCATGTATCAATTTGAAAGTATATTTCTAACAATGTACAGTTTGCTGACACCATTAGACTTGTTCATGTAGGCTACCGCTGCTGTTGGTGATATGCATATCCAACTTGCGCTGTCGTCAGCGACTACCATTGACGCATACCTCTGAACGCTAACGGAACCTCACGTCTTACTCGATACGTGCTTGTATCAGTGATGGGTTTATAGTGTTGCTACGAGATTAAATTCTGATAACTATTCAGGGGAGAGAATGGTTTTGATGGAGAAAAATGATAAGAGGCTTTTATAACACAGAAGTTTAGTCCACCATCTCAAAATTCACCCAAGCTGTTAGAGTTAGTATCCGACGAAAATTTTCCAGTTTCATCTTTGGGTTCCTTGGGTGGCTGTTGATTCCGAAGTCGCACTCTGCCCAGGTAATGCAACCCGAGCAAGGTGTGGGCGAGCGAAGGATTTGATTGTTACTTGTGGGCAGACCCTCTCTGCGCCTGTTGCAGATCAAAGTCTGCATGGCATGAAGCAGTTGTTCCGGTGTAACGTTTTTCAGTGTGGCCATTTTTCTGTGTGATTGCCATTGTTTGGAAAACATTGGGAAACAGACTCACTGTTTCGCTGTGTGTTGCTCAAGTCGCTGCTTATTCCATCAATCTATTGTAATATCACACTGGCACATGGGCCACACTGGAAAATGTTACACCGGTGTTCATAAATGTCAGCATCTGACCACTTACTGGGCAATTTGGTACTTGATGGTCATGTTGGTGCCAAGATGGCAGCCTAGCTGTTGGACCTCCCGCACAAAAGCACCTCCACACCTGAATAGACGGCCATGCTCGACTCTTCCGAGGACCAACTTGAATGGACCATAGCTTCGGATACATGTGCTATTAAAGTAACTGTCACAGTCGGATTCCAAGTTGTATTGGTTTAGATATCAAAGATACACTTGCCGCCCTCATCAACAGTTCACATCTAATCCATATATTCACATACGCCTGCCTTTGAAGTCACAGGTGATGCGATTTCAATGACGCTAAGGGAAGAATTTAATTTTTCAGAAATGCCAATTATGTTTAAGCTTAGACGTAATGGGATTACTTTCACGGCAAATGTGTTGACAGGCGGGGAATATGGGACAAAAGTTAGACGAAATTCAGAACATCGAATGCTTGTTCATTGCATTACACAGTTATGTAATCCCCTATGGTTGTAGCATTGTGTGAAGTGCCTGATGCAGTTTTTTTCATCTTCGATTTTGAAAAAAGACAGAACACATGAAGCATGCCAAGGACATGACGACGACGGACGACGACGACGACGACGACGACGGACGACGACGGACGACGGACGCTGCACCATCGTAATAGCTCACCCCAGTGAGCTAAAAAGAAAGTGGTGGTATATGCAAATGCCAGGGTGGATCCCACGTAGTCATATGACACTTAATTATTTCATGTATCAATTTGAAAGTATATTTCTAACAATGTACAGTTTGCTGACACCATTAGACTTGTTCATGTACAGTACTGCTGTTGTTGGTGATATGCATATCCAACTTGCGCTGTCGTCAGCGACTACCATTGACGCATACCTCTGAACGCTAACGGAACCTCACGTCTTCCGCGATACGTGCTTGTATCAGTGATGGGTTTATAATGTTGCTACGAGATTAAATTCTGATAACTATTCAGGGGAGAGAATGGTTTTGATGGAGAAAAATGATAAGAGGCTTTTATAACACAGAAGTTTAGTCCACCATCTCAAAATTCACCTGAGCTGTTAGAGTTAATATTCCAGGAAAATTTTCCAGTTTCATCTCTGGGTACCTTGGGTGGCTGTTGATTCCAAAGTCGCACTCTGCCCAGGTATGCAACCCGAGCATGGTGTGGGCGAGCGAAGCATTTGATTGTCACTAGTGGGCAGACCCTCTTTGCGCCTGTTGCAAATCAATGTCTGCATGGCATGAAGCAGTTGTTCTGGTGTTCGCTGATGTCAGCATCTGACCACCTACTGGTCAATTTGGTGGTTGATGGTCATGCTGGTGCCAAGATGGCAGCCCGTTGGACCTCCCTCACAAAAGCACCCCCACACTTTAATAGACCATCAAGCTCAGCTCTTCCAAGGAGCAACTGGAAAGGACCGTAGCTTGGGATACATGTGCTAAGTAACTGCCACAGTCGGAGTCCAAGTTGTATTGGTTTAAATATCAAAGATACACTTGCCGCCCTCATCAACAGTTCACATCTAATCCATATATTCACATACGCCTGCCTTTGAAGTCACAGATGATGCGATTTCAATGACGCTAAGGGAAGAATTTAATTTTTCAGAAATGCCAATTATGTTTAAGCTTAGACGTAATGGGATTACTTTCACGGCAAATGTGTTGACAGGCGGGGAATATGGGACAAAAGTTAGACGAATTTCAGAACATCGAATGCTTGTTCATTGCATTACACAGTTATGTAATCCCCATGGTTGTAGCATTGTGTGAAGTGCCTGATGCAGTTTTTTTCATCTTCGATTTTGAAAAAAGACAGAACACATGAAGCATGCCAAGGACATGAAACATTAGAGCAGGGAAATTTTTGCATTTGTGAGCATCAGACCTGCTCTCAAAACAAAACTTTGGCAGATCGGCCGAGGCAATTCTTGAGACATGAGGTAGCATACTTTAAAGGTGCCCACATGTCGACATTGGGTCTTGAAGCAACTTGCGGCAACTAGCTTTCTGGTGATGGAAGCAACTCAGAGTGACTGATCAGTTGCCGATTTTGTCAAACTGAGCGCGCTTGCATCTCCGAGGAACTGCCGGATCCGCTAGTTCAGCGTGTTGTTTGAGGTAACTGCTCTGGGTTCCTCTCAATCGCTGAAATGTCGACCTGCGCGTGGTGGTTTTTTTATCTGCAACGGATCCATCGAGTTGCTTCAAGACGCAATGTGGACCTGTGGGCACCTTTAGTGCCACTCATCAGTAGCATGACTTTCAGCTTTTGTCATGAGCCTGACATACAAAGGGTTAAATAATGAAACATGTCGTAATCAAGTCCACAACAAGGACCGACCCTGCCTTCCTAACGATTAACAATCTGTATCTTTCCAGGCTCCTTTGGATACAACATGGCAGGCTAGCCAATTACGCTCACCACCTGAGCGTTGGACACATCAAAGTCCGTGGCAATGACCGGAGGAGACGATGTCACACCCTTCAGGAGATATTGGTGATTTATCAACAGCAAGACACAGCGAGACAGATGCTATGGCTAGTTTGAATCTGAGCTTGGCAACGGGAGGCTGTGACAACACAACTTGCTGAGAGGACTTTTGTTTTAGTTCAATTCATCTACCCGTAGGGTCCAGTAGACAGCATCTTCTGTCAAAATTTTTTGCACATCCTATGGTGTTGATTGAAAAATATTTGAAGAAATGTTGTTCCTATCAACAACCTGAAGAACGTTTCTTCAAATTCTTTCCAATTTGTTTCCAAGGTGATCAGGAAACTTCAACAGAAGATACTCAGCTTAGCTACCGGTGGTCAAAAATTCAGTGGCATCAACGTCAAACTCTAGATAAGACAAACGTTTGGATGCAATAGGGTTAACGAGCAATTACTGTCCACCTTACACCTTGGCAATTTCCATGGTAACTAAATCAACAGATCATGAAATTTCAGACACTCCTACTCAATACATCTTGTCAAGCATAGGCGTGTACGTACATACATCTAAGTTATTCGGTTTTGTGATATCTGTCACATCACCGTGGGAAATGACCACTTGAGGGTACAGACTTGTCCGTGATGGTAGCTGGGATGGAAAGAGTGGGTTTCACTCCCATTGGAATATATGTAGGAGATGGCAAATCCTTTTCCCGATTCATGTATATGAAGCAAACCCCCTATGGCTCCGTCCTAGCCATGCTGTCGGTAAAGTACACCTGCTACGTCCACAAACGGTGACAAATTTATAATGAGTTACCAGTGGAATGTCTATCGCCTGCCACATCTAAGATCCAAGGCAGACCTGGTACCCTGAGAGAAGTACCTTGACTCTTTGACAGCATAGATCTAGGTTTCTTTTTGGGGCTTTGGTTTCCTCCTACATTACAAAATCATCGAATATTATCTGAGCCAATAGTGAAGCAAGTTAGCTCATGGCTCGCCACTCAATATTCAATCTATTTTAGCCTTAACTTGTGTATCCAGAAGGATAGCCAGTGTGAAGCAGCCAATCCGATTGCCGCAATCCTCTTCCTAAAGGGATGTCAAATCCAACACTGCACCAAGAACACTGAACAAAATTCAAGGATGGACTGCCCCTTTAAAGATTCACCAGCAACACGATCTATCCCATCCTCATGGAAGAAGTATCCAAAGACTTCAGGACAAAACAGAAACAGAACAATGGCACAAGAAATCCTGTCCATCTAGAATTCTCTAACTTAATTGACTGGACATGCGATATTGAGAAAATCAACTCGGCAGAAAACAGGCTCCCCTGCCGACTAATCTGAAATAAAATATTCATACGATTGTGGCTTAATTGTTTTCTTTCTTCGTGCCAAGTGTCTTCTGTTTCGGATTTTCTTTCCTCTGATTCGTCTTGGCGATTCTTCGGGTCATTCTTCGGTGAAGTTTCACGAAACATTGGATAACGGACCAGAAATTTAACCCAATCAGCCCAAGAGGGAGTTTTTTGGTGCAATATGAGACAATGTAGCTGATTAAGTATTCGGGTTCAATAATTTAGCACAACCACTGGGAGTGCTATGATTTGGTCCGCACAGGGCTTTCTTTCTTACTTAATGCGGCTGATCCACCGACTTTACGATGACTTTACCGACTTCACGATCAGTTTGCGATTAGTTCACGACGGCAGTCGTCAACGAATCGCAAACTCATCGTAAACTGATCGTAAAGAAATGACGTGATGTTGAAGCTGATCCACCGAACCAAACTAGTCGTCAACAGAATTCAGTCGTGAACAAGTCGCAAACTCGTTGTGAATGAATCGTGAACACTGATCCACTGGCTATGACGGATTTTTCATCGTAAACTAGGCGCAAACCCATTGTGAGCTAATCGCAAACTGATCGTAAACTCGTCAGTGGAGTAAAGTTAGTGGATCACCCGCATTAGACTGCCTCACAGAAACCATCAGATCCAATGGACCATGGGTTTCTTTCAATATGGCCAGTTGTCAATCAGGAGAAAATGTTGTCTTGATCCTTTTGTCATATATCCAAATGCTAGATAACAATATTGTAGATCAAAGACTTGCTGTACCAGCTCCAACAGAATGGTAACTATCATTCTATCGTCTTCAAGTGAAATGGATACCCCAATTCTACCCCTTACCACAACACAACCACCTGCAGATTTCATTGTATTACAATATAAGAGTAGGATTCCATTTCAAAGTACATTTGTATATACCTTGTGCCAATCGACAATAACCTGGCCACTAAGGAATATCCTCATCACAGACAAACTCTACAGGGCGTTTCACACAAAATGTCCTCCATTACTGGGAAACATCACACCAGCTATTTCACAAGGAACATTTTTTCAAGCAGAGCCTGCAATTCATCATTACTTCATCTCATAGAAGAAATTCATTTATATCTATGTCAAAAGTATAATTCATTTGCCAAATTGATTAGGCAGAGACCTGTTCTTTAAGTGTCAAAAGAACACCTCACAGACAATTTTCGTAATGAGATACTGGTATTGCTATCAGATGGGAAACATACTTTGGACCATGTTAAAAGTACAGAACCAATTTAGACACTCATAATATAGACACAATTAATTTTTTTTCAAATTTTCCAATTAAGTCAATGATTGTCAGATGACTTGCAACACATCGATGTGACAGATCAAATCACCGCGACCACACCCTGAAATCACCTGTATCACATCAATTGTGTAATCACATGGATACCACAGGAAAACATCTACAAGAATTGACGAAAAAGAATGCAAAATATGGGTACTCACTTGTAAAATCTGATCACCCTCTCTGATTCGACCATCCTGGGCAGCAATACTATACGGTTCAATCTGCAATAACAGGAGATAACTGGATCAATGGATGCACTCCACAAGTGGTTTTTCAGTTCCACTACCACTTTACAGATGGCAGCACTTGCTGAGTTGCCAGTCTGACATTGGCAGTTATCTTTGGAAGAACGGTGTTGCCAGCTTGTGTATGATTGAAGAACTAAACATTTCCTTGAGCCCCTTCTTGCGACCAGTCATGAATTCTGCTGATTCTTGAGGTGCAATTGACTTACTTCGCTAATAAAAATATCTGTGACTTCATCTTCAGCAGCACCATAACATAATGTCAAACCGATCTTTTCCTCACTGTTGGCACGATGTAATGTCACCTCCTGGAACGAAACGAGAAGGGAATTGTTTGGAGAAATGTCGCAATTGATGTTATACCAGAGCTGAAGAGAGTTGTACACCGTTTCGAATGACTTGCTCACAGTTGGAGGACAGATCTCCCTGTCATGTAGTGACACTTTTGGACTGATAACTCACCCTCCTCCACTTGAAGGTAAAGCAAGAATGTCACATTGTAGGCGTCAGTGGCAGATTCAAAAGTACAAATGAACTCTCTTGAAAAAATCCCTAACTGAGAAGAACCCACCGGAAAATGATCATTGCAATCAACTGTGAAAATCTACAATTTTGTGAAAAAAAACATTCCGTTTTAGAAATCCTGGCAACGCCTTACAAACACTTAGTTGACAATAGCAACAAAAGGATCATCTTCGCAATGGGCATAAAAAAACTCATTTGTCTTTATTAGCATGTTTGATGAAATGATGCGTGCCATATCTCACCGATCACAGCCATAAGACCATCGACTCTCGAGCTCTTTAACTCATAGGAAATGATTCCTTAATGGCGGGAGAAACAATGAAAATGGCGGCAGATTAACCTCCGATGTTGTAATCTATGACGGAATGAATGGCCCATAAATCATGGCGGCGGGGAGATGAGCATTCAACCACCCACAACAATGACGATTTATCTCCGGTGACCTGATCATTGCTAGTCTCATTCGAGGGATTTGTGACTTTAGTGCAATGCAATACAGTCCATTCTAAAACCTTAATCATTGGACTTGTACTCGACAGAAAGCTGTCCTTGTGAATTGCAATGTACTGTAGGAGGAAACCAGAGTCTCTGGAGGAAATATACAATGCCAAAGACAGTTGCTTACTCCATCACTATACGGAGTAGGTCTATAGACAATTCTCAAATTGACACAAATGAGAAAGATCTGTGCACTTCCGCCGAAATTGCACCCACAACCTCGGTCTGAACCTGAATGACGTGACGCAGAGAACCCCATGACAGGGACTTCGACGGCATTGCGTCAGAGTTGACCATTGCTGAATCATGGATTGCGTCACGTCAGCTGGTTTCAGATCGAGGTTGTGGTTGTGATTTCAGTGGGAAGTGCGCAGATCTGCGAATTCGAGAATCATCTATACCGTATCTGAGCATGAATCGAACCTGGAACCTCAGTGGTGATGGGCACTGGATGTTTCCACTCCACCACTCTGACAGCTGTCCTGTATCTTAGGGCCTACCCTATTCCAAGGCATTCAAAGATCGTAGGGAGCACGATCACAGAAATACACCTGATCTCGGTTTTGATCATGACAATTACGACAATTTCGAAGTGGCACCTTCGAGGAAAATTCCAAACAAGCTAATGGGATTGAAGAGACAGAGGAAAACAAGACATGAACCCATTATAGGTTAGAGCATCCACATCCTAAACGAGGCAAGGGAAAACTGGTTTGACAAATCCATTCTCTTCTTTAGAGAAAAAAAGTTGACGTCTGCTAAGTTAGGTCACATCTAAAAGTCATCATCACGGCTTGGAATAAGAAAATAATGAGAAGAGAAAAGCCTTTGAGACACGGCGCCAATAAGTATGATGGATTTTCCCCCTTGCACGATTTCCACTGAGACTGGTATTAAAGTCATTTAAAGAAGTAATCATCATTACGGAGAGAGCGTGATCGACTTGGCACCGTAACGCAGGTATCAAGGTGTAGAACAAGTTGTTTGAAGTCGAGATCTCTGCGATGGATGCGGAGTCATGCACGGATCGCCGTGATGAGGTCGGCGTAATTAATGAGCAGATGGTGGGGTATAGAGGCAGAATGGTTCATTTTTAGAGGAGATTGCAAGCTTTTAAGACATCATGTGAAATGACAATGGCAATTCACTGCTTTCAAAATGGTTAGCTCTTGTGCCCAAGAGTAGTTTCATTTCGTGAATACTGAATCAGAAGGCCTGGGCTTATTGGAGGCTCCTTCATCATAAAGGCACTGATGATTTTCAGAAAATCAGGAGTTTGGCTGTGCAGTCAAGAGAGTGATACAGCTAAAACTACAGGGCGTCCCAAGAACTGTTTCTTCATGTTTTCAGGGGACCAGGTTCTGTGAATTTAGTTGCGTTTTTAAACCTAGTCCCCATCCAAATTTTTACCTGTATCAGGGACACTTTTTTAGGACACCCTGTATTGTGTCAGACTAATTTTGAAGTAGTGAGAGCAGTTTCTCCTAACTTTCTCCTCAAATAATTGCGCAACTTCATAGAGTACGGTATTCTGTAGCAAACGACTTTCTCAAAAGCCAGGGATGCTTCTATTGTTGTATTGTTCAAGTAAAATGACTTCAACATTTCACTTGTACCGATAATTACAAGACTGTCCAATACACAGAGCAGAAGAAATGCACAAGAAGAAGTCTTCCCAGCTGACTTCCTGGTGTGGAGAGCCACGTGCTAGATCACAAACCCGATGGTTTCCTCAGATTTGTCAAAACCTATGATACAGCAACGATCAAAGCGTCCGTGAGATATGAATCACAATACACCATGGTGACAAACCCTTAGATCCACGTATTCACCAGGGATCGGCTCATTCTAAGTTTGCCACGATTCTGTGCATAGACGTGTGCAGTGTAGAGATCCTTGTGAGACACTTTCGGCAAATTGACTAAGATTTGCCATGAAAGATATTATAAAGAAAGCATGAAAAGAGAGCTGAGTGCTTGCTGTTTGATAGTGAATGAAGACGGTGTACATCACTTTGCATGAGCTGTACATGTTTAGGTTAGACTCTAGTTTAGTTTTATTGGATAAACTCATTTAAAGAAAGCATTCATCGTCACATCTTTTAATGTTTCAGTTTTTAACAGACCATCGTTCACAATGTTCAGACAACAATTTTGCTCTTACAATCGTTTTAGTATTTGCAACACAGAAACTTCAGGGGCCATATGCACCAACGAAGATTATCTTGAACTCAAGTTGAGCCACAGATTTTCAATCATTCAGGTTTTCCAGGGCATGATGTGACAATTGAAAAGTTGTGGCTCAACCTGAGTTCAGGATAATTTTCGTTGGTGCATACGGCCCTATGACCATAGCTGATTTTTTGTCTTGCACTTTTTGCTATTTTTCAGCCAAAATCTGCGTGAAAAACACGATTTCAGTGATGTCTGGGAGGCATTTGCCACCTGTCCCTATGGTAGCTATGGCCATGAACATCAATTGAAATTCTAGCAGTTTTGGATTTCAACGAAGATCACGCAACATTCTCTCGAGATGGTATCACACTCGCATACAGCTGCTGCATCCTTCCGCATCCGAATATTAGTCATCCCTCCCCTTCAAATCATTTTCAGCAGATCATCAAGGGACTGGCTTTGACACATAGATCTTTCTCTAGTAATGGCTTCTGAGACCCCGCAGTCTCCCATACAATTTACATTACTACTTCCAGAGGGTTTGCCCCAACAGCGGGTGCGAGATCCAGTTTTTCATCACACACTCCTAGAGGGGATTTCCATCCGCAGCACCAGGGGGCGGGCACATGAGTCATCGGAACGCATGATGGCAATTCTTGACCGCATGTCCAGAGTGACGGAGATTTTCTCATCAACCTCCAGTGAACGTGACAAAGATTTGATCATGAACTATCAACACTGCCGTAACATTCACACCAGGAGAGCAAGAGCCCCCGGATGTCAATACTGTGTCCATTTATACCACTTGCATCCAGGCTTGCA
>NMRB01000501.1:115493-134561 GCA_002633025.1 Notospermus geniculatus
TTTATTCATGAGATGGAATCATAAACAACAATAATGACCCAGAACACTTGTAAATTAATTACCGTTAATTATCTGATTCATTCTGCTAATTAATTTTCCTGAAAGCAATGTCTTGAAATTCTACTTAGTCAACGATTTCATGAAATTATGGCCAGTTACAGTTGTAAAACAGGGGAAATGTTGAATTCAAACCACATGAGAGTCCTTATCTCCCATTTCACCTTTTCATTTTGCATTTGGTATATTTCTGTGTGATGCAGATATGTAGGCCCTTTATTGCAAACTGTACAAACCTCAGAATGCAGGTAGACGTGTCTTTCACTCCTTGTAGAATGGACAGAACACTATGAAATGCAACGGTGGGACATCTGCAGTGTTGTGAAACCATTTAATTCATATTCCATGATAAGAGTTGGTAATCAATTGAAGAAATTTTTCATAATTAGAATGAAGCCCGTTTTCAAATTAATGAAATTCATCCCCAGTCATGGTGATAAAATGCAGACCATCTAAGCCTGACTCTATATAATTGTGTAAAATCCACTGAGAAATCATCAAAAACCTCGGGAAATCAAGATATGAAAGGCTTTCTATCAGGAAGTGTGTTGCCAAAACCACCATAGGATACCCCCACAACATTTCAAATTAGAATCAAATAATACTGATACTATAACGATCCAAGAGGGGTATTCAGGAATGATAAGGGATGTCCCTTCTTAAATCCCATGTTGATAATCCATTATCCCTTTAACTATCCCAGAACGAACATTCACTTTCACATCTCAATTCCCCAGGTAAGGTCTCCACGAGATTAATGAAAGTTATTTTTTCATATGGCCATTGATCATACTGTGGATGGCAGAGCCTAGTGATAGAGAACTGACAAAGACACCTCCACATGGGTGTAAAATTCAACCCAGGAAAACATCTATCAATCCCAGCATGTGAGGCAATTTAGAGCAACAACCAAAGCACAGCAGTTGTTATCACCTAAATTCAAGTGGTTTTGCAAAATGCAAGACATAGGCCACCCCAAGAGTTTGAGGGACCTCGGACCTACCTCATACTCCATATCAAAGGCCCTGTCATCTTCGAATGCATCATCGTAATCAAAACAGCCATTGGCCATCTCAATATCTGTCAGACCCATTTCTGCACTTGGTGAAAATGCCACTGGTTGTCTTGAAGATGGCTGGTAAAGACTGGAAGTAGAAAGAACATTGACATAAGAGATTTGGTTAAACATTCAGCAATATGGTTGCCTGTCTGTAGTACTTTTATGGTACACACTTTTCGGCATAAACCAAATTCTGAGAGCAGCAATACACAAAGGAAAGCAGCATTTTTGAAAAGGATAAAGATTCCATCTATTAAGTACTTCTTGATTTATGATAGCAATAATATCATCATCATCATCATCATCATCATTATCATCATCAACATAGGACCACGCCCTGAATGAAATCCGATCCCTTACAGAGAGTGATTTCATAGATAGTTCACTCACATATCACTGATTGCAGTCATGATGAAAAACATCTTGAGGAAAAATGTGACATTTACACATGAAAGAAGTTGACAAATGCTGGCAATTGGGATGAAAAGGTAAATCTTCATTCCAAATGCATTCCTCCGCTGTTAGTGTCAACGAATTCTGTAATCATAGCCAAATCAATGAAGCCATTTACCCAGCGATTACATTCCTGGTAATTTGAGGGTACAATTTTGGAAGAATTAAGAAATAACCTAAGCAAGTCACAAGATCCAGTATCAAAATCAACTTCAGGCTAGAAACAATTACGCAGTTCTTTGATCATGAAGATGTTTCTAGAAGCCCCCAGATATGGAAGTGATTTCACAACTTGTGATAGTTCCTCTTGAGATGAAACACATATCAGAACGCGAGCAGCTGTGACACAGATCTCCCAAATATCTTTAGACTAACAAAGTGGGGACATGATCCCAAACGTTCTAAATGTCATTTGACATACAAAGTGGGGACATGACCCCAAACCTTCCGAAGATCATCTGGCAAACAAAGTGGGGACCTGACCCCAAACCCTCTAAATGTTACTTGACAAACCAATTGGAGACATGACCCCAAACCTTCCAAAGATTATTTGACAAACCAAGTGGGGACATGACCCCAAATCTTCCGAATGTCATTTGACAAACCAAGTGGAGACGTGACCGCAAATCTTCTGAATGTCATTTGACAAACCAAGTGCGGACATGACCCCAAATCTTCATACCGGTAATGTTTTTTGACATACAAAGTGGGGACATTGAAGCTATGCCATCTGTAAAGTTCATATGTGAGAAATAGGAAAGAACATGGTTTAAAATTCCTGGTTCTATCAACACACTGAACCCATGTACAGTAAATCTGAGAGTACTAGAAGCCAAGAATCTGCATAATTCTAGAGTCAGGTGAATAAAGAGCTGACTCAGTCATCAGCTTCAGAGATCAGATCAGAACAACTAAGTTCAAAGGAAAGCATGATACTTAAAACCCAAGGTGATATGAGCTGCTATCTGAAACAAAAATATGTTTGATGAAAAATGTGTGTTTGTACACTACTTCTGTGTATTGCTCACACAAACAACTCTGGTTTTGGGGTGAATGCAGACGGCTCGAAAGCGCACGGTGGTTATCTTTCCAAGGCTTTTGATTCCATAAACTGAAGCTTGTGGAGTTGAAGAAGCCAAATTCTTCAGCAGGTTGACGGAGGGTCAACTGGGGCAATGAGTAGTTTCATTCCTCTTACTCTCATTCCTCTAACACCAGCCATTTTCAACATTGCTGAACTTTTGTGATGACACAAAACACAACATGGCCATTCTAGCTGACCATCATCAAGGCATGCAATGTACAAGTGGTGCCATCAAGCTGCAGGCTGACATACCATTGTATACCACTGACCCCCTTCCTTTACGATTGCAATACAATGCTGCATTTGTAGAAAGCAACAAATGAGTGGAAATAAATGGCATCTTCAGGGACAATGAGATTTGAAGTGATTTTATATACAACATCCCAGGCAATAAACTAATTTCGACATAATGAACAAGATATGAAACTATGAGAGATGGTGTGCTAGAATCAAGGTCGAATGTTGCCCTTGGGACTGCATGACTCAGCGCATCAATGCAATGGTGATGTATGAGCAACTGGTAGAGAAAGACTAAAGATGAGCAAGAGAAGAGATGAGCGTGAAACAGTGAGGAAGTTTTTGCCACCATGGTGGATGCTGGTATGAGTCAATCGTAGAGAAGGAGGGAAAGATGTCAAACAATGTGGAGTGAAATCGTCAAGAACATTTGGCCAAGTATGAATACCCTTTGTGGATTCAACTGGCATATTATTCCAACAAACTGTTGCGTTTTGACTCCATCAATCATCGGCTAAGGAAAAGAGATGACATCATATAAGGATGACAGCCGATCTAGCAAACCCCAGAACAAAATTGAAAATGGAATTAGGCGAACATTACGCGAACATAAGCAGCTTAAAACAATGCGTGGTTATCCACTGTGACAGGAATGACTCATCTACTCCGCCACGGAGTTGATCCTACCCCGCTTATCGCCGCACGACCACATTGCACATGGTGGTAATTTCTCAGGATTGTGAAATATGATGAGTGCTGGAAGTAGGTGATCCATCTTGTCAGCGAAGGATCAGTCTAGTGGTAGAGCTCAGGGTGGTACATAAGGCTGTTAGGTCCTTCAATGCCAACTATCAGGAACACTGTCAGCCAAGGATCAATCTACTGGCAACAGAGCGTAAGGGCCTACAATGCCAACCATCAGGAAAGATGTCCGACTCAAGAAGTGTCAGCCTACTGGCAGCAGAACTGTAAGGGCCTACAATGCCAACCATCAGGAAAGATGTCAGACTCAAGAAGTGTCAGCCTACTGGCAGCAGAACTGTAAGGGCACAATGCCAACCACCAAGAAAGATGTCAGAGAAGTGTCAGTTTACTGGTGGCAGAACTAAGGGCCTTCAATGCCAACCATCAGGGAAGATGTCAGAGAAGTGTCAGTCTACTGGTGGCAGAACTGTAAGGGCCTTCAATGCCAACCATCAGGAAAGATGTCAGCGAAGGATCAGTCTACCGGCAGAGCTCAGGATGGTACAATGATGGCTTGAGGTCCTTCAATGCCGGCCAACATCAGGGAAGGTGTCAGCAAAGGATCAGTCTACTGGCAGCAGAGCTGTAAGGGCCTCAGAGCTCAGGGTGGTACAATGCCTGTAAGGTTCTTCAGTGCCAACCATCAGGAAAGATGTCAGCCAAGCAAAAGTCT
Source organism: Notospermus geniculatus (assembly GCA_002633025.1). Classification (NCBI taxonomy): domain Eukaryota; kingdom Metazoa; phylum Nemertea; class Pilidiophora; order Heteronemertea; family Lineidae; genus Notospermus; species Notospermus geniculatus. Next base: position 119,802 of record NMRB01000501.1, read on the forward strand.
ACTGGCAGAGCTCAGGGTGGTACAATGACGGCTGTCTGTTCTCAGGTTCCAGGTTCGATTTTCAGTCAGACCCATTCCTCATGTAAGAGAGATAGAAACTCTTTTTCAGTGGACACTCTGATTTCAATATTGTCTTAATTGAGGCAATAAATGTGGTATTTGGTGCTCGGTACTCAACTCAATACTTATCCTTTCTGTAGATCACTCAAAAAGATAGAAATCTCTTAACTACCTAAAATAGTAAAACTGGAAATTGATACTATCTTGCAGGAAGAAACTAACCATTTACCAACTGCTTCAAATCGCTTTCCTTGCTTTCATAATGGCAGTCATGCCCTCGGTGATTTCAATTGTTGTAATATCTTGATACCAGCTAAGATTGACAATTTTGATGTTCACATCAAAGCTGTTATTATCAGTCATTTTGAAATCAAAGGAAGTGAATGAGCTATGTTTCATTCACAATTCCATGCTCCAGGCAGTCGATTTGGATCAGATGGGAATAAACTGTAATGTAATTTTATTAAAGGTTTCAGGCTCCGGGCACCACTTCTTTGATGCGGATGGAGTAACAATTAAATTGAAGAGTAAAGATTCCTTTTATGTGTGGCAGTAATCGAACTGTAAAAATTTAACAAATTCTCAAGATATCTTCCTCTTTTTCCTTCTATTTCATATTTCAAGCTCGAGTCAAAATTCATGCGATCATTTCGTCAAAGTTCAAAACATTTCTCGGCCCACCATTATGATAGCTGTGGCAAAATCTTAGGCCTAGTTACTGCCAGTCTAGATTACAATCCCTGCAACCTCTCACCCACTCGACCAAAGATGGCAGCAAGCTTGTANCCCCCCCCCCCCCCACAACAAAATGAACTCCCAAATACCAACCTAATTTTTTGCTCGTGACACCTTTTCAACTGACGACACTGAATGCAATAGTCTGGGTGTCTCATCGATATTGAACCAACTGCCTACACAATATTGGATTTGAGGCAGCGTTCTAGCATTTAGCAGACGATGAATTTGTGAGATAATGGAAATATCTAGATAGAATGTACTTTTTAGTGAAATATGTTATATTTGGCATTGGGACATTGGGAAATTGTCAATGGCACCCATGTATTTCAGATCTGATGACATGAATGCACAATATAGGATTGGTGATGTTTCAGTTTGCAGTTTGATGATGGAAAATGGCAAAAGGGAATGGAAGAGGGAGTGGGACAAATAAAGGTGTGGGGGAAAAGGGAAGGTGGGAATTGAGGAGGTTTGCGACACATCCGATTCGTAACTGCACAATGGAGCCTATAGCTCTATTATTGGTGTCAACTGCTTGCTTTTAGGTGAGGCCATGATTATTCACCATAGGGGTGATGCTAGAATTCTGTGTTAGAATGCCTGTAGCGATGGTAACTGGCTGTAATGGCATCGGGCAAACATTCAAGAATGGCATCCAAATGGCAAAAGGGAGGCGGCCTACCTGATACAGCAAATGACTAAAATTCAATCTTCCTTCTGATTCAGATCAACTACCTGCCTGTCATTGAGTAATACCAGTAAACCTCATCAGTCAAAATAAATCCTCAGCTTTAAGAAATTACCGCTTTAATGATGAAGCGATTTATTCATTGACGGAAAGGATTCTTACCACAATTTGCAAAATATCGAAAGAAGCTGGTAAGGGGATTGCAGTTTGTAATGTGTCCGGTTAAAGGAAATACTTCCTTGCTGCTTTCCTGTCCCCAATTGATTGATGCAGTCAAATAAAATTAGAAGACTAAGAAATTAATCTAGCATCCGATCAGAGGAGCTTTCTCCCGACAGGTGATTGAGAATGAATCCAGTGTTTGCAACTTCAATTAGTTCTCTTTACCATTAGTGTCTAGCACGAGATCACACCTTATGCTGTCCCTATTGGGAGTGCTCTGTGACACTAATTTCAAGTACAGGTGTCACTGTTTTCTGGTTCAATTAGTGTTTGATAAGAGGTCACACTATCAGTTCGTGTTTAGCGTGCTCTGGCTGCATGCGCTGCGCCAACAAGACGCTATGGAAACACCACCATCTTCATAACTTATCCACCACGAACACCAGCAAATATTGTCGTCGATGAAAATTCTTGATTTATTGACCAAAACAATCACAAATTTTAAGATCAATGAGCAAAAACTTCGCATATTTCAAGATACCAGGCAAAGGGATGATCTCCATTAGATTTATTAGCAACAATTCATAACCATTATGTCAATAATTCAGTTCTTTTTCGGCTCAGGAAAGCCAGCATGGTGGTCATTTTGTCTCCTCTTTTATTTACCATAGATTCATTAGGCAGACAGCTTCAAACGAAGAGCTTCTTCTGTCTCCAAGACCCAGTAAGCTTACAAATGCATTTCATGTTGGTTATTGATGTAGTCCAGGAAAAGTGTGATTTGACCCAGAACAAATTGCAACAGAATTTCTTTTTGCTTTAAATGGTTTAGTATACCCCTCCAAACATCTCATAAAAAGTCCCTTCAAATCCGACCTCCCGAAGTGCCCATAATTGGTATTTATTTGAGATCCTACATTAACTCCTATTACAATGTATATGGACTTCTATTACAAATTCAAGATGCATGTACTGCTAACTTTTTTCTCGTCCGTTTTAGACCCTATAAATGTATTACCAATAGATAGAAATATGGCACGTCTTAGTCAGATAAGCATGATTAGAACACCATTAAACTCGTATTTGTTGTAAAAACGACACATTTGTTGATTTTAGGCAAAATATGACGTAATGTGTCATTTCTACAACACAGCAACAACATATAATGTTCAAATCAAGCTTATCTGACTCAGAGGTGCCATATTTCTATCTATTGGTAATACATTTACAGGGTCTAAAACGGACGAGAAAAAAGTTAGCAGTACATGCACTCTTGAATTTGTAATAGAAGTCCATATACATTGTAACAGGAGTTAATGTAGGATCTCAAATAAATACCAATTATAGGCACTTCGGGGGGTCGGATTTGAAGGGACTTTTTATGAGATGTTTGGAGGGGTATACTAAACCATATAAAGCAAAAAGAAATTCTGTTGCAATTTGTTCTAGGTTCCCCCTTATTCTCGATAAATATCCTGGGCTANCTTCTACAAACTCACCGAGCCAATACGAAGATCCATATACTACATTAAGTCCGATAAACCCGCAATCTATCACAGTGTACCCACAATTCCCATTCAGTCGGCTGCCAAGACACCTAGGACAGCGTAGCGCACTGCGGCTATATTTGGAAGAGTGTGCACGGAGACGTTTACGCTGGCGACTGTGTGTAGCAATTTTCTGACCCATTGAGCATTGAGATGTACCAGCGGTTAAACGGAATTCAGATCTATGAGGGAATCAGTGCAGCTTCCATGATCATGGTACCAGAGCGGAAAGTATGTAGAGTTAAAACTGCCCCAAGGGTGTCTTGAACACTGTCCCCTAACATTTGAGCATTCCAAATAAGGTATTTGGTAAGGTACCTGAATGCCCTAGGATTTCATACATGAGAATATCTGTGTATTTTCATAAGGGCTGGAATAAACATAAACAGCATCACTGCCAGAGGCGGATCCAGGGTTGGGGAAAAGAGGGGTGCCCTGTGCTAGGGCGATTGAAATTTGCAGTGAATTTCAATGATTTGGTCCAAATTCCAGAATTTCGTGGTCGATTTTACAGATTTGTTGGCCAACAGAGGAGGAGCATGCCTGGGGTGCCCCCCTCTGGATCCTGCCTGACTGCTTTTGGAAGTCCTAGGATCCCTATGACACTGCAGCATAACTGTCAGATATTGTAACCAAGAACTGAAGGCTGTTAGCCTACTTAAAATCAATAAAGGGGAAAATAAAGAAGACCCATATGAATAGACTGAGCAGCAATACATATCATGAACTAGCTTGAGAGTAAACAAATTTTTGAAAAGCAGACGCCATCATATTACAGGGATATATTGCCTTTTGGTATATACGGTTCAAGAGCAATAAAGATGTTGTACTCGTGAAACCCGAGAGAGACTAGCAACAATGACAGACATTGCTTTTGAAATTTGATGTGGGCTTTTTATCAAGTTTCCTAGAGAAACAGAATACAAAGCATGTCTTGTGTATGTAGCTGATGGTTTCCATATCATGGATGGATGGAGAGCAAAATCCTGCAGACATCCCACGATACCAAAATGATAAATGTTCAGTGAGTTATGGGGATTTTGCCTAAAACATTTAACTACCTAAGTACCACCCAACAGACTTTTAGGCCAGACCACTACAAAAGACACTTTAGTATTTAGTATTAGCGAATTTCCATACTATCAAGAAATCCAATGTAGGATCTCAACAACAAACTCGAGATTAACACTAAAGTGAAACCAGCCTTTCAAGAATTGTGCGAACTCAACTCTCTGATCAGAGTCGCAGAGAAACATGGTTATGGTGCTAATTTGCTTTTGGAGTATGCTTCCCCAACCTGCAGCTACCATAGTCAATATATCAAGACACACAAGTACCCTCCAAGTGGAAAGGAAGTAAGTTCATTATTGGAAATCTGTCGACAAGTATACTTCTTGTGTTTAGCCAGTAGAGCAAAGGGACTGACATTACTGGGAAACGTATAACATACAGGAAACTCGCAGTCAATTATGAAACTCTTCTGTGACACAAGGTCTTCCATATGTAACCAGTACTAGGGTGGTTGCTGCTAATGGTGGTTTCCTGATGTGGCAAAAATGGGAAGTATCTCCATAACTTTGCAGTATCAGATACATAGTGAATGTATGAATGATAACCAAAGTCTGTTTTTGATTCGGCCATGGGGAGTTGCAACAAGCCAAGAAACTACCCCAAGAGAAAACCTATTAACACAGAAGTATTTCGTGAAAACATGGCAACTTCTGCAAGTTTTTTTCTTTTGCGCAACAATAAGAACCGGAATTATTTCAGCAAGCTTGGAGTTCACAGATCAAAATTCCATCTGAACAATGATGCAGACTGAAAACAAGGCAACTTTAATTGAAATATGCAACAAGTTGTTAAGATCCCAAAGGCTCCATCCACTACAAACTACTTCCTTTAATTTTTATGTGGAGTATTTTTAGCTTGTTAGTGAAGCAGTACTTGTTGGTGACGTGGACTCAGCAGGCTTACGCTTTGAATAATTAGGCAGCATTCCTTTGGAAGCAGGAGGCATAAAACGATGAAAAAATGCCAAAAAAAGTTACAGACATTGCTTTTTCCATGGAGTAATTGACAAAATTGGCAGCAATTATTGGTTTTGAGAAGTTGTGCTTAGTTTTTCCACAGCGTTGTACTTATGACAGTCAGTGTTTAGCAAAAATGTTTGAAAAAGGAACTGTGATATTTTCGCCAGGCAAAACATCTCAACATGAAGTCAGTATCATCGTAGGCTCCCTGTTGGTATCTTTTAACCCGACACACAGAGTTATGCCAGGTAAATAGAACCACCACAGTGTGAAGAATGAGCAAGTTTTGGCTTCAACCACTGGGAATTGATAAGACTTCTTGACCCTAGGCTGCTGATGGAAATGAAAGACTTGGTACTGGCCACTGTTGGTGTACACTGCAACAAACAGTACACGTTTGCATGTCCTCGTTATCAAAATATGCATGTCCACATAACAAAAATTATCATTAATTAAAATGAAAACTGCATTTAATTGGCAGCAGCAAGTCTAATTAAGTGCTATATGCAGGTAGTTTCCCAGCAACTGAGAAATGCTTTCACCTATACATGAGCTGTAAAAAGTGTATATCTATAGTGCATAATGTACAGGTTCCAAAGTTCTTGCATAGGTGAGATGTACTCCACCACCCACAACATTCATGTCATTTTTTAGTGATACTGATCCTGCAACATGAACCCATGCTTAGAGGATGGAATGTCATTTCTTCCAGCAATATCCACATGCTCTCGATTTGTTGGGGTGTACAGGTATATTATACTGGTAAAAGAAATTGAAAGCAACTGATAGGTTATGCTCAATTTTCCCGATGGTATCTTCCTACGTCTAGGTGTCAGAAATGTGATAGACAGACACCATAAATTACTGTCAGCAAGGTCTGCTGGAATGCATCAATAAAAGTAGGTAAAGTACATTGATTACCAGAAGAAAGGATCACTAAAATAAAGAAATGAGCAAGGTTTTAGCAAAATATATTGAAAATGGTCGATAAGTGTAGAGACAGACCATCCCTACCAGCTTATCTGGTCCTGGGAAGATATTTCCTTCAACCATGTGGTCAGAGATTAGCTAACTTTTCCAATAATGCCCCAAGAGCACCAATTCATGCAAATCGCATCCAAAGTGGTGTTTTTTCAATGGACACAGCAAGAAGAAATGACCGCTAGATTGCAGTTTTACTTTCACTCGATCCTAATACACTTGACTGATCAGGAGATCTTTCAGTCTGCATGCTTCAAAAGTAAGTGGAGAGAATTCAACAAGATGAGGCCGGGTGCAATTGGAGCATGGACAAACTGCACCCATCTCTTCGCAAATCATTCAGTTCAGACTCCTAGACAAAGAAATCCTCGATATTTTATCTCAGGACATAGAGGCCCANCATTATTGTTCAACAACAATGCGATACAGGATAATGTGTTGCTTGGAAGCAAACAATTGTTGATTCGATTGTTGGTTCGGAATCGATTGCAATATGGTGTATTATGCATTTGTGAGGAGGCAATTACATTATTGGGTACGGAAGCAAAGATTACAATGGCTTGTGCTACTAAAGTCATTCCCAGAGCTGTAAACGTCATAGAAGACACATTGTCCACTTTGATGAGAATAATCCACAGATCCAACCATGGCCACACGCACTTGGATAAATCCTGCAATATTCTTTACATTTATAGCTAAAACCAGATTAACTTACCAATTCAGTAACTAGTTCAAACAACAGCAATTTGCTGATGAGATTTGAGCTCCCTGCTGTCTCAGTAGAAATTTTTATCATTGAATACGACTAAAACTTTGATTTTACCATTGAATACCACTAAAACCTTGATTGCATCATTGAATACCACTAACACCCTGATTGTTTCATTGAATAGTGCTAAAACTTTGACTGCATCATTGAATACCACTAAAACTTTGACTGGATCATTGAATACCACAAGAACATTTTGTAAAGAAAAGCCAAAACACTAAGTTATGGAACAAGACTAAACTGCCAAGTAGTGAATTCCAAAGCATCCCAAGTCACTGGCTGAATGCTTACAAGAGGAGGTCATGGCATTTTCAAGCAACACTTCCAATCCAATTTCTACAAAGAGTTAAGTTATTCTGGTACAGATGAGCCTAAAGATAGATTACCCCTCATATTCTTTATAGGCAACCATCCATTTTGACTAAATGCCATAAGCCGCCAAAAAATCATCTACCAAGGGAGTACACGACCTTGTTAGTAAAGGCTGTTTCATGTCAGAGTTTCTGTTACATATGACAAACAGAAAGAATTGCATCAAATAGCTGCGGAAACAGATGGTGAATACTGAGTTCCCTTGGCATCTACCGGAGAAGAAAATCAAAGAAGTCATGTCAGAGGTTGCAGCCACATACAATATATTGTTTCCAAAGGTCTGCTCAGATCAGAAGATGGCAAAAGTTCAGGAGTCAAAGGACCGAAAACACAGGTTGCAGTCAAGTCAATATTTCAGAGTTTGAGTCCAGCAGCCTTGGAGTCTGCCACAGAAGAAAATCAAGCAAGGCTATATTGCTTCCAATGGCCTTCTCTAATCAGAGGATTGCAATACAGCTCAGGAATATAGACTGAAAAGGTGAAGTCAAGTCAAAAGTCAATTTCAGAGTTTGAGCCCAGCAGCCAGTTATCATGTTTGTAATTACATGATAACTTGATAATAGTTGTATCCAATTAATGAGTTCATAATTATAGACAATTCTTTCAGCTATTTTTCACCTCTGAGGATTTGTAGCAAATTGTACAAATGTAGTGGATATCATGTTTTTATTTCCCTTGCCGTGTTACAAATAACTGGTAATCGAACTTCGTGGGTTTGTGATCTATTTTTTGCTAGAGAATACAACAACGGCATCGTGATAATTGGATTATTACGAAACCTTAGATGGATTGTTGTCTGATCCTGATCGAGAAAAAAATTCTCCGTCTTTAAAGTGGAGACCATGCAATTAACTCCCAGACGCCCGCCTAATGTAGTTTTAATGGGTGCTGGTGGGCTTTATTGAATGCTTTGGGGATTGGTTAACAGAGTAAGTGAGAGTGTGACAGTAGATGGTGTGATGTTTTTACTTTTTTTTGAGAAAGTGAAAGATTCTATTTTGAGGGTGGCAGGAAGACTGATGGATTCTCTTGTGGTCACACTTTTAGAGTTTGTTGCTTCATCACATATTCTCCCCTTGGAGCAAGTTAAAGAACATGTAATGAAGCTACAAACATGAAATTCAGAGGCAAATGGTGATATGACAAGATATCTACATACAGAGAATATCTTTCTTTCTAAATCCTCAAAATAGGTGTAAAGCAAGATATTCTCTGTATCTAGGTCTACAATCTGATATCCACATTGGAATTGACATGATCACTGCAGCTGACTTCAAATTTACCCCAGCCTCTCCAGAACACTTTCTGGGGGACTCAGAAAGCAACCTCATTTAGTGCTCACTTCATCCTCTCAGACCAGTGGAGAAAACGAAGTGGTGAGCCTACCGGGAATTGAACCCACAGCTGATCTGTTACAAGTCCAATACCCTTGCCAAGGACCACTGTGCTCAACTTGCCGCTGTGCCATTTGCTCATGTTCTACCAATCTGCTGCCTAATTCTATGTTCTCAAACTGGATCGAAAAATCATCCCTATTTTTGACCAACATAAACAACACTTTATTGCAGAAGCCATCAATGGACTCATCACTGAGATGCCACTTGTCGCTGTGAGATTATGTTAAGACCAACTTTGCCAAGGACTCACACTTTTCACCCGACAATACGTGTCATTCACCTTTCAACGCCACTGCTAAGCGTCACCCACTGGAAGGGAGAATCTTGCCAACTATAATTCCTTTCATCAAACATCACTTCGAGAAGCTACATGACTATAACAACCAATTCTCCCCAATCCATATTGGAAGCAATTATCACAGAATGTGATAGGATTGACTGATGCTAACACTAACAGTGAAAGAATGCTACAACCAAAGAAGATGAATCCAAGGTGTTATTTAATTGTTGTAAGTCTATTAAAGAGGTGTCCATCGAAGATGCTGTACGGTTTCCATGGAAGCGACACTGTTGATGGAATAACCACAATTGCTCTTCGGGAATGTTCACCGGTAGGTGCCTGGGGATATGTTATATCGAGCATGTGGTGAAACAGTCAAGTGGTATAGCGCAGCGCTCAAAAATGTCAGCCGTTTGGAGATTGCAGCAACAGCGTGGAAAACGCTGTCACCTGATATGAGCAAATTACGCATGCACAGGAGAAGCTGTCACACTGATGACAGAGTTTCAGAGAATCAATACCTCAGGTGGTGTTAAGGGCAACGGATTATCTTGCCGTCAGCTGGAGATTACATGGCGTTGAGTCGAGGGTGAGGGATGTACACTAATGGAGCCTTGAGTCAAATGCCCTTGGATGAATTGGGCTCATCTTTATCATGGAGTGTTCTGAAGAAGTGTCTTGAGTTCTCCACTTCCTTCTGATCAGATGGTGACTGAAGTTTCCCTTAAACTTTCCAGAAAACTTCTGTCAAAAACCTAAAATTTTTGTTCCTTATCTCCAAATTGCCAAATGAGAAGTGGTACATTCTTCAGCACTTGAAGTGGATCAGAACAGGCCTCAGAAATTGCAAGAAGTTTATCAGACAGAGGGGATACTGGAGCCTCATACCACACTAGTAATGAAAGGTATTATTAGGAGAAGAGTTAGCATGAGGTTGTTTCGTGACCAAGCGGTAACATTATTGACAAACATGGGAACTAATAGAATGGGAAGAGTGCTCTGTCTGGGTGAAGATCAATTCACATTCCAATTTTGTCCTCATTATCTTGGGGAAATAAGGAATTATTGGGTAAAAGCTTCTAGTTTTGCAACTTAAACAACACTTTTGCTTAAGCTCTAGACTATGTGGAAATATGATGAAGCTATTAAGTAGAGGTTGTCGAGGCTGAAGTTTACCATGAAAGTGTTGGCTAGAGGAAAGCTGAATGTCTGCCTAACTTGGCCAGGATGCTGAGCTTGTCCTCTCACATATGACATAAGAAATCATACAGGGACATGGGATATACTGAAGAATGTAAGACAGATGACAGAACCTTCTGGAACAGAGTTCAATCACGGAAATGTCAAAGAGAAGAGAAATCATGCTTCTCAAGAACTGAACCATTCCAACCTACCTCAAGAGATTTGCCAATGTACAAGGCCTGTCCATTGCGGCTATAGCTCCAGCCATCACTATGCCTTCACCAAACACACCAAGTACCTGCACCACAATAGCACATCCTAAGGAATACCTGCTGAATGAATCTTCTTCAACCGCTGAGCAACCTGCACGAATTTCTGCCGATTCCCACTTTTAACAGAGCCATCTGAAACTTATTCTCTTAAATGTCTGGCATCCCGGGCTAGTAGCACGACCCACCGAACCTTCTTATCATTCTGAAGATCCACACACTGTCTGAAGTACTTGCAAATTACTTAGCAAAACTTCCACTCCTGAGCACAGACATCAGACTTCAAGCACAAGAACACACAGTGAAGTGCAGATTAAACTTCAACAGAATAGAAGCAAACTTCATTTTGTCTGAAGCATTCACAGCTGCTTCTTTTATGCCTGTCAGATGAATGTCATAAGAGATGCAGCCAATCCATTGAAATCAAGTATCTCCAAACTGTCGTAAGAAATTGATCCAAGGGCCAAATTTTTTACTAAAAAGTTTGCAACATGAAGAGATGGGAACATGTATTGCCTTTAACACTTGAAATAATCCAAGCCTTTCCAGGGCAGATTTAGCTTCTTTTGGACAAGCCAATGAATTCAGAGTAATGCAATAAACTGATGTTGATGAAGACACCAGAAACCATAAATAATGCTTCAAAAGCAATGGGCATGTGCTGCCTTTTCCCGTACTTTGAACCTTCTGTGAAGAACCTGCAACTGAAATTCCTGATCCTAACTTAAGACACTGCGTACCTCTTAGACCGATGCAGTATATACAAAAGCTCTTCTTAACACCTTTGCTGATGTCGGACAGAATCAGGTAATCCGCAGAAGTTTTTGCCTTCTTTCATCTTCGCCAGTGAATTCCACTTAATGGTAGATCTCAGAGGATTCCCAACATTCATTCCTAAGATATCGCCTCATCATCTTATCTAACAGGGCATTATATGTACAAACTGACTCATCTTCAGTTGAGCAGACTACCTGTGCATCATGCACAGGATGTACACAGGAAAACGGGCTACACTACACATGGAATGAATTCAGAACACTTGTAGGATATTCCGTAAACTTCCCAAGTAAATATTGCTCATAAATGCACCAGATGGATTCTTTTCGGCAAAACACCAATTAAATTTTACCTGCCAAGCTAAAAAGAAGTTCCCATCATGACTAAATAGCTCGCTTTAATATCAAAGAAAAGGTTTGTTGATGAAGGTATGTCGGAAAGATGAAGGCCTTGCAGGGAACAGATCTTTCTGACATGAGAATCAATGGAAGCAGTCAAATTCTGACAGATCTTGCTTACTGAATAACATGTACTGTTACATTCATTCACTTTTCGCTCAGTTTGATGGCCAGTATCAAAACAACAACATTTTACCAGAGAAGGGGAAGCTTGGCAACAGGATTTTGATGATGACTTTGTGGAAGAAGAATATTGTTCAACACAGAAGTGGGAAATGGTAAAAGAATATTGTTCAAAGAAGGAAGTGGGAAATGGTAAAAGAATATTGTTCAAAGAAGGAAGTGGGAAATGGTAAAGGAAGGCCAACAGCACTGGGACAACTCAGTCGATGTTGTCTTCTTTCTAGGCAATCCATTTTACCAATCTAAACACCACCCAAGGAACACACCAGGGATTTGCAACATCTCCTCCAAGTGACCCTAGAATACCTTTCTCTATCAACAGGAATTGATAGCCAATGGAACATGATCAAGGCAACTGCACAGACCGAGGAAAATTTCTTAGAAGGTGAAAATCAAAGCTGACTTCAAAAGAGTCCTATAAGACTGGTCATGACTACCTTGATTTGTTTTGGAATCCAATACAGGGATGCGCCAGACTTGCCACCTGTTTAGGACCACAGAATGCCAACTCTTTAGTTGAAGTGTTGCATCTGCATTGCTTGGGTGAATGAGTCGGCATTCTTACCATACCTGCTTCCCTCTTTCTCTACCATCTGATCAGACGATCATCAAAGTACAATGAAGACTTTGTGGCCTCACAAAAGAATCCATTTCAAAATGATCGACTTGTCTATTAGAGGTTGCATTGTTGGTCAAAGCGATACAGTTGAAGTGAGCTGCCTGCTACCACCATAAGGTAAACATCCATCTACAAGGAGGGCAGTTATTTTGAATGGGTGAATCAGAGAGCTACCTATTCCTGTTATCGCTTGCCATATTCCATATTTCCAACACCAAGGGAAAGGACAACAAACAAAAGCAGAAGGCAGCAATGAAGTTCAAGCCAAAGAGAAGGTCAGTATAATGGCCAGCAAACTGCATGTGCCAACTTGGCAGTGGTTAGAATATTCAAGGAAATATAACATCGAGCCAAGGAGAATGTTAAAGAAGAAACAAAAGTCACTCACCCATTTCCCTGAAAGTTGTATAAGGCGGGTGGAGGTGTTGGTGGCCGTGACAATCCATAATATGCTCCATTTTCGATGAGGTCATCCGTTTGTGTGCCTATTGACACCAAAGCCGGCGACCGACTTTTCATCTTGGAGTTTGACTTTGGTTGTGAGCCAGGTGGTGACACTCTCCGCAGAACCTCAACAACGATGGGCTCCTTGGCGGTGCGAAAGGCCTCGACTGCTTCCTCGTGGGATGACTTGGATAAATCCTGACCATTCACCTGGAATGAGAGAGAAAATTCGTTTCAAAGATGGTAGACAGTGTAGTTCAACCACAACCAAGTTTATTTACCTTCTACAGCAGTCAAGCACCAACAAAGCCACAAAATTGTCTTCTGGTTTTGAATACAAGGTCCACAGTCTCTAGTGCTCGGCGTTGCTCCCTACAGGAATCCATCATTCCAGCACAGAGGCATTGGTATGTCAGATCTTGAAGGTACTGCTCCTTCAAAAGATGATGAACTAGTGAATCCCATCGGCAGCAAAATGAAGGCACAACAAAGAAATCTCTTAAAACTGGATCGACTCACTCAAAGCCACTGAGGAGAAATTCCCACCTACCCCTTAGGCCTAGGCCTACACTTGGCTGAATCATAGCTCAACATGCACAAAAACACACAATGCAGTACACATGAGAAGAAACTTGAAGCTCCTTTATCATATTGCGAGCACTGTTTACCAATATATCTCCTTTTCATAACCACGAATGTAAGAAATGATGATACTGAAGGGTATCATGGAGCGTTGCGCGAAGTTATGTGTTGAAGAATCCGTGAACCATTCTTTAGCATAACAGAGAAAGAGATATCAGGAAAGGTATTTCTGATTAGATTCAATACTATGATGGATGAGTTTATTTCCATTTCACCTTTGCTACTCCTTCATCTTTCAATCGACATCCTCATCCAACAGATGCACAATGTTTATTTCTTGTTCAAGATGGAACCGAAATGTACACAATGAAAAAACATGTGAATTCTTTGGTGTACTATATGTAAGATAATCAATCGTGCATGAGAGTTGCTTTTTTTGAGAGCCAATGATTTTGTTCAAGTATTCGCCATCATTTGACTGGTGAAAATGACATGAAACTGACAAGCAGCAGTTACATCCTGATGCTGCCCACCTCCAAGATGTACCCCAGGAATTATTTCCTTTGGACATGATATAGGATTCAGCCAAAGGAAAGGAATTCCCATGCAATGTGAAGAAGGTATATTTAATCAATAGCATAGATCGATAGGTGTCCCTCAAAAGAAGGCCATGGTTACATAACGGAGCGAGCTGATAAATAAGTTAGCTGTAGCATGCCTTAGGGTGGTGCTGGCTTATTACTGACTTGGTCTTAACTGGCCATAGCAATGATCTGCTAATGCTTTGAAGTTTGTGGGTCCAATGAGTAAGGTCCAGCATATTCCCAGCCGTTCACAGCGCCTCCTAGAAGTGGTAGTTCGGCAGGTTCCTAACTGCTGGCAGAATGGCTTTCTTCACTCTTACTGGCATTTGCTTTGTTTCAAATTCTCAATAACCCTACTTCACTCCATCATAACTGTTCATGTAACATCATCACATCTGCACATAGCCAAAAGTGGACTAATGGTATTCAAAGTGGTCATCATACATCGGCCAAATCTATGCCTTTCAACACCATTGATTCCAATCCAAACACAGCAATGTTTCATCGACATTTCATCAGGAAAGATTACCATCCATTCCTTGCTCCACCATAATTGACATCTGCCCCGAGAATACGAGAAGGCGCAGGAAGTATCTGATAGCTGTATTTATGGACAATTTGTCAACAAGGAAATGGGTGATGACGTTAGAAACGCACATTTTTCATGGACATGTTGGGAAAGAACAATACCTTATCAT
>NMRB01000501.1:135868-225274 GCA_002633025.1 Notospermus geniculatus
AAATTCCTGATCCTAACTTAAGACACTGCGTACCTCTTAGACCGATGCAGTATATACAAAAGCTCTTCTTAACACCTTTGCTGATGTCGGACAGAATCAGGTAATCCGCAGAAGTTTTTGCCTTCTTTCATCTTCGCCAGTGAATTCCACTTAATGGTAGATCTCAGAGGATTCCCAACATTCATTCCTAAGATATCGCCTCATCATCTTATCTAACAGGGCATTATATGTACAAACTGACTCATCTTCAGTTGAGCAGACTACCTGTGCATCATGTGCAGGATGTACACACCGAAACGGGCTACACTACACATGGAATGAATTCAGAACACTTGTAGGATATTCCGTAAACTTCCCAAGTAAATATTGCTCATAAATGCACCAGATGGATTCTTTTCGGCAAAACACCAATTAAATTTTACCTGCCAAGCTAAAAAGAAGTTCCCATCATGACTAAATAGCTAGCTTTAATATCAAAGAAAAGGTTTGTTGATGAAGGTATGTCGGAAAGATGAAGGCCTTGCAGGGAACAGATCATTCTGACATGAGAATCAATGGAAGCAGTCAAATTCTGACAGATCTTGCTTACTGAATAACATGTACTGTTATATTCATTCACTTTTCGCTCAATTTGATAGCCAGTATCAAAACAGCCAACATAGACACATAAGTCAAAGCTTGGCAACAGGATTTTGATGATTATCTCACAGGAGAAGAACAGGAAGTGGGAAATGGTAAAGGAAGGCCAAAGAAGTGGGAAATGCATGAAATGGTAAAGGAAGGCCAAAGAAGTGGGAAATGGTAAAGGAAGGCCAACAGCACTGGGACAACTCAGTTGATGTTGTCTTCTTTCTAGGCAATCCATTTTACCAATCTAAACACCACCCAAGGAACACACCAGGGATTTGCAACATCTCCAAGTGACCAAAGATGCTGAGAAGGAAAACAGCTAATGCTTGTCTTTGAGAAATGCCAATCACCATTCCACATCATACAAGGAAAAGAGACCGAAAAGAAAGGAATTTCCTCCTGTACACCGTGTGTATGACCCTAGAATACCTTTCTCTATCAACAGGAATTGATAGCCAATGGAACATGATCAAGGCAACTGCACAGACCGAGGAAAATTTCTTAGAAGGTGAAAATCAAAGCTGACTTCAAAAGAGTCCTATAAGACTGGTCATGACTACCTTGATTTGTTTTGGAATCCAATACAGGGATGCGCCAGACTTGCCACCTGTTTAGGACCACAGAATGCCAACTCTTAGTTGAAGTGTTGCATCTGCATTGCTTGGGTGAATGAGTCGGCATTCTTACCATACCTGCTTCCCTCTTTCTCTACCATCAGATCAGATGATCATCAGAGTTCAAAGAAGACTTTGTGGCCTCACAAAAGAACCCATTTCAAAATGAACGACTTGTCTATTGGAGGTTGCATTGTTGGTCAAAGCGATACTGTTAAAGCGAGCTGCCTGCTACCACCATAAGGTAAACATCCATCCACAAGGAGGGCAGTTATTTTGAATGGCTGAATCAGAGAACTACCTATTCCTGTTATCGCTTGCCATATTCCATATTTCCTACACCAAGAGGAAGGACAACAAACAAAAGCAGAAGGCAGCAATGAAGTTGGATTGGTTGAAGCCAAAGAGAAGGTCAGTATGGCCAGCAAACTGCATGCCAACTTGGCAGTGATTAAAATATTCATTGGTTTCAAGGACATATAACATAGAGCCAAGGAGAATGGTAAAGAAGAAACAAAAGTCACTCACCCATTTCCCTGAAAGTTGTATAAGGCGGGTGGAGGTGTTGGTGGCCGTGACAATCCATAATATGCTCCATTTTCGATGAGGTCATCCGTTTGCGTGCCAATCGACACCAAAGCCGGCGACCGACTTTTCATCTTGGAGTTTGACTTAGGTTGTGAGCCAGGTGGTGACACTCTCCGCAGAACCTCAACAACGATGGGCTCCTTGGCGGTGCGAAAGGCCTCGACTGCTTCCTCGTGGGATGACTTGGATAAATCCTGACCATTCACCTGAAATGAGAAAAGAGAACGTTTCAAAGATGGTAGACAGCACAGTTCTACCACAACCAAGTTATTTACCTTCTACAGCAGTCAAGCACCAACAACGCCACTCTGCAAGCCCTGTTTACCAATATTTCCTTTTCATAACCATGAATGTAAGAAATGATGATACTGAAGGGTGTCATGGACCGTTGCGCCAAGTTATGTGTTGAAGAATCCATGAACCATTCTTTAGCATAACAGAGAAAGAGATATCAGGAAAGGTATTTCTGATTAGATTCAATACTATGATGGATGGGTTTATTTCCATTTCACCTTTGCTACTCCTTCATCTTTCAATCGACATCCTCATCCAACAGATGCACAATGTTTATTTCTTGTTCAAGATGGAACCGAAATGTACACAATGAAAAAACATGTGAATTCTTTGGTGTACTATATGTAAGATGTAATCAATCATGCATGAGAGCTGCTTTTTTTGAGAGCCAAAGATTGTGTTCAAGTTTTAACTGCCATTTGATTGGTTAAAATGACATGAAACTGACAAATCAGAAGCTCATTTACATCCTGATGCTGCACACCTCCAAGATGTACCCCAGGAATTATTTCCTTTGGAAATAACATATGGGATTCAGCCAAAAGAGAGGAATTCCCATGCAATGTGAAGAAGGCATATTTAATCAATAGCATAGATCGATAGGTGTCCCTCACAAGAAGGCCCTGGTTACATAACAGAGCTAGCTGATAAATAAGTTAGCTGTAGCATGCCTTAGGGTGGTGCTGGCTTATTACTGACTTGGTCTTAACTGGCCATAGCAATGATCTGCTAATGCTTTGAAGTTTGTGGGATCAATGAGTAAGGTCCAGCGTTTCCCACTGCTCACAGTGCCTCCCCACACAAGTGGTAGTTTGGCGGGTTCCTCATTGTTGGCAGAACGGCTTCCTTCACTCTTACTGGCTCCTGACACTTGCTTGTTTCAAATTCTCAACAACCCTACTTCATTCCATCACAACTGTTCATGTAACATCATCACATCTGCACATAGCCAAAAGTGGACTAATGGTATTCAAAGTGGTCATCATACATCGGCCAAATCTATGCCTTTCAACACCATTGATTCCAATCCAAACACAGCAATGTTTCATCGACATTTCATCAGGAAAGATTACCATCCATTCCTTGCTCCACCATAATTGACATCTGCCCCGAGAATACGAGAAGGCGCAGGAAGTATCTGATAGTTGTATTTATGGACAATTTGTCAACAAGGAAATGGGTGATGACGTTAGAAACGCACATTTTTCATGGACATGTTGGGAAAGAACAATACCTTATCATTATTTACCCTGGTGTTTCAACACTGGTAATTGCACATTAAAAGACAAATCGATGACAGGCAAAGGCAAGCAATACCAGAATGACTGGTAAAGAGTTCTTCCACAAGTTTTTTTCTCCTGGGTTGGCTCTTTGGCAATTCAGCCTTAGAAATCTCTGGGCAGATTTTAGTGGAGATGTAAGCCAACCAACAGTGGTCAATTGCCCATTGAGGGCCAACTCACATGAGAAATCTCACACATGGAGGCAGCAACTTTAGAAACCAACACATCAGATACACAATTTCTGAGTATTTCAATTTCTGAGTATTTCAAAATAACTGTGCACACATGAAGAAAGTGAGTTAATAAACCACTACAGACATCCATATTTCCAAATGGAAATTATTCTCTGGAGTCAGTTGGCGAGACGAGACGCAGGTACCTGAGGATGATGCATGGATTTCAAGTGCTCCTCCGTCATCCACATGTCGTAGCGATCACCTCCAACCAATTGCCATTCATCTTATTCGGTGCGCTTCACTGGCTGATGATGTCAATGCATCACCGATCTCTGGATCATCCAGAGAGTCTGAATTTTCAAGGCAATTCGAATCGATTTTTCCAGCGAAGTTTTAAAAAGTCTGATTTGTAAAATTTAACTTCTGAGTTCAATATTGAGCAGACTCACCATAGATTATGGTATTTTAACCAATAATCTGAGCTCTCACACTGGAGGAAGATATCCTGAAATGCAGTTTTTATCCAAAATTTGATATATCTATAATTGCGTGCAGGATGGAAACTGTTCTGATGCCCACCATTTCCTGTCCTCTCCGAAAAATTTATGAATGTATCAAAATTTAAATTGATCAGTATTCAATTTTCTAATCTAACAGGTCATGCAACTCCATTTACGAATTTTATCGCTTTGAGAACAACAGGTGGCAAACCTCACACTCTCAATTGAAAATACATCAACCTCGACATTTCCAATATAAAATTAATGAACTCCTGCTACTATTTTCTGTCAGACTGAGTAGCAGTAATGTAACATTGATAACCGTAATCATGAAATGTGACTCCTCTATCATAAGTCTCGCACCTTACAGGTAGATAATTGCTGATACATAACTTTTAAAAGATAACTCAAGAGTTTTTCTTCCATGCCTGACAAGATTTTTTACTGTTACGCTCGAAGAGAAATAACCTGGGAAAGAGCACTAGTTTTTTTTGCAATATTTCAACTGATATGGACAAAAAAAAATCCTCGCCACCTGCGGGTTTATCATTTCAAAATACGGCAAGTCAATTTCAAATTTTGGCATTGATTGCTTGTTGTGCAATTTCAAATTTCGGCATTGATTGCTTGTTGCACCATTTCTTGCATTTCTCTGACATGAGTTATATTCTGCGTGACAAGCCGTTCCCAATTCTGACACATCTAAGATGAAAATCTTGACAAGAAAATTTGTACTTTTTTCCCAAGGATCATGAACCGATGTCGATTAGAGTGAAGAAAATGATGGAGTAGTCAAACGGAGCAGGTGCTAAAGAAAGGTAATCTCAAACTCATTAAATGAATGAAAGAGCTTATTTCAAACCGTATTTCAAGTTTGTTTCTTTAGAAATTCACAGAGTGTGGATGATTTCTTGAAAGTCCAAAGAGGAGAAAAGCACAAAAATTGACACACAATATATGATAAATGAAAAGGCAATTTCCAGAGTGTTTGCGAATTTTCGACCCCAACCGGGATGATTTCTTGAAGGTTGAGACAAATCCATCCATCCACAGCCTGAGCAAAAGGGGCAATCTTCCCTTCATACATGTAGTTCCTATCCATTCTTTAAAGAAAACATGATGTGCTCCATACATTGCTTCTTCCACCACAGACAATTAACCTTGAGATTTTCTCAGCTGAACCTCAGCATCCTCCGGAAAACAGCTGTCAAAGGGCCCTGACATCTCATGTTCATCCTACATCAACTTGGAACATCGTTGATACAGTCTCCAACTCCTTGCTGCCATAAAACAGTAGGAATGTAATTACTCCACAACTGTCTGTTGAGCGCGGATCGATCGTCTCAATGACTGTTCATGGACGGCGATAGCTAATTTATTTGTCAAGCTGATACAGATTGAGGATACAGCGGGAGGAATGAGGAAGGATACGGCAATTATTGTGTGAGGAAATGTGAAGGAGGGCCTTATGTTCTTCACTCAATACATTTACCAATAGTTCATTGTCAAGAAGGAACCTTTTCAAATATTGCATAGAGAATGTAGCCTTAATGTCCAGCATAAAAAATAGGGCAAATTATTCGAGTTTTAAATATCATTTTAGGAAACCAGGGTTCTGTCCAGGACTGAACAAGTGCCAGTCGGAACGGGGGTCTGGGGGCCCTCCCCCAGAAACGTTTAAAATCTAGACTTGCTGAAATGTGATTTCCTGGCACCTGAGAGTCGAAATAATGAGCTCATCTGGCATCAAAATGACCCCAATCTGCTCTATTGCAACTTAGGCAGCCCACCGTTGCGGATTGAACCCATAAACTTATTGGGTGCAGGCCCAGATGTTTCCACTATGCCACCCTGACAACTCCAATGATGATGGTTTATCACAAGTCTCCAAGGTAAAAGAATGTAGAGTTACCCTGGGCCTACTTCCCTGCACATCCATTCACATCAGCATACAACAGAAAATACCCAGAAATCTATATCAAGCTCTCATCCCACCATCACCCCCATTTCCTACACAGCTTCTCTCATATTCCATATTCCCATCTTTCAAAGGTTTTTTATTACCAATGAAAGGGAATCTTTGTCTTCAAAGCCTTTCTGCATACTCTTTGTGGTTGGTGTGCCTTTTATCCTCATCTCCATTGTCGTGCTCATACACTGAGTGTAAATCTACACTATTTCCAACAGGCTTAGACATAGTCAACATGAGAGTGGTTTTGTGTGTGTATGTTTCTCTTTGTGTTGAGACTATAAGATCCTTCCCGATATTCTTCCAATGTTGTCAACATTGATATCCATTAGTTATCAAGAGAGTTAAGAGGTTCTTCTTCGTAATGCTGGTGTACTTCCAAGGATAGGCTAAATGTGTATCATCTATCATACTTCAAAAGCAAACAAGTTGAATTTTAATGAACTGTTGACAAGTTTTGATGTTTTAATGCAAGGATAGAGGAATTCTTCTCAGTTGCTGCACAGTAGTTTCTGCATCTGATTTGCCCGTAACAGTCAACTTGCGCAAGAAATCTCATGTAGAGCTACGCCTTAAAGCGATTTTCACGTTGAACACTCCGCTGTTGTTGATTTCATTGGAAAGAAAAAGTTACAGAAGTTACTCATTCCGTTGTCACTTTAAAAATCACTTACGTACCCATTGGCCTTTACCGTAGTCTATTTCAAAATCATCCCTCCCAAACTGCATTGATCTGAAATCAACACCAGTACAATGATGTTTTAATTCTCATAACAGATCACAGGTACTTTTAGTTTTTCCACTCTAACTAGACTGAATATTTACATATAACTACAAAAGAAGCTGTACAGTAGATGTATCTTAATCCAGATGGAATTCACTGGCTGAAGTTCCCCTCGTCAAAACAGTATCAAACATCGATACAAAAGAAAACCATCCGTGCCAAACAGTAAACAAGTCCGTAGCTGGAAATCAATTCCAAGCCCGGGGTAATATGTATTGATAGTGTATAAATTTGCCAGATCTAAGAATTCTTCACCTATTACTACATGGTTTTCATCAAGTGTAGCATTTGCGGCATCGACATTATTGATCCTATTGGAGCGTCATTCGGTGCATTCTTTGAATGCTGTGTTGCGGATCAGGATAATCTTTCATGAAAAATATCCAAGATTTTCATCGGCCTCGATTAATCTGCTGATTGATGAATTGATGAGATACCGGTACACTTGAAATACCTTCAGGACCAGGATGCAAGCAAAAGTACTTATATTTAAGTTTGGACATAAGGGAAGTCAATATTACCATACCTGTCAACAGCTTTCATGTTGGCAAGGACCTGGGGTTACTGTACCAGGATTCCAATGAAGTTCACAAATAATGTGATGTTTTGAAGGAAGTTCTGTTGGCATTCGGGTAATTATCCTTGGCATGGTATGCAAATGTTTTTTCTAGGATTTGTATGATGACATACATCTACCTGGCTAATCATAAGTCAATCACAAGTCCACACTTGCTACACAAGTCCACACTTGCTACATCATAGCATGGATCTTCAACAACAAAAGAGAAGATCAGCAATTCTGCATATCCTTGTCTATCCTTGTCGTGATGATTACTGGTGTCTCACACATCCACACCAAAGTGTTAAAGAAACCTTGTTGTTCTAATACCATTTCTTCATTAGAGCAATTGATGTGGCATTTTTGATCAATCTGCCTCCTCACATCTCCAGCAGATCAAAGATGAACGTTAATTTAATCAATATCTCGAAGTGAGGGGGTGCGGGCAACGGGGTCAACCGAATATCAACCTTATTGGATTCACCAGGGACACCAGCACAGTAGTTGGAAGGGAAATATCAGAGACATTTTAGGACTTTAAGGTGGTACACAAACATCTTTCTCTACAACAAGACAGGAACTCAAAGCCATTCTCTAAATCTGGACATGGAATTTACTAAACCCAAACAACAGCCACAGTTCTAAGAAATATGCACTTTGCCATTTGCACTTTACCAGAAGGAGCCAGCGATTGCAAACAATAAAGAATGCGAGACTACAGTAGATAGGCATTGGATCCAAGCAATGTAACTTTGTGTTCCTAAGGACTGGACTTCCTGCAATATTGTCCTCAGATGCACCAAGTTTGCAAGAGAGTAGACGTACATCGAAGCTATGTGATGAAAATCAACCTGACCTCCAAAACGATCCACAGCAAAACACTACACAAAGTGCCTCAGCAATAACTGTTGACCATGGTCACCCTTCAAAGAACCAACATCAAAGGAGTACTTGATCCCAACATCTTACAGATCAACATACATGCACTCAGCATATCATCAACACGACCAGACCAATTGAGATAGCCATCATTGCCCATCAGGAGAACTCCCAGCTGAACCCTATCCCATTTACAGCCCATTCCAATCACAACCCTTTCTCAGCAATATTTCAAGGATTGATTCTTAGAAGATGATTTCGATGGACTGGCTTGGGGAATGTACTGAGGATTACTTGATAAATTTATCAGCGTCAACTATAATTTATCTCAGCACCAGCGGTGAGTGCTTTCAAGTCATTGACTAGGACGAAGAGATAGACTGGCTGGAGCAATGATCATTACCATTCCTGCAGAAATGGTCAGAGAGCATCCACCTAACCAGGGGCAGATCCAGGATTTGGGAAAAGAGGGCGCACCCTGTGCTAGGAACATTGAACTGTGCACCATGTTCCAGAATTTCATGGTCAATTTTACCGATTCGTTGGCAAAAAGAGGGTGTGTGCGCGCCGGGTGCATCCCCCTTAGATCCGTGCCTCTCTGCCAGTTTGTGTGTGCAAGGAAAGTTGGGTGGCAACGAGGAGGCATGAAGAAGCTTGCAGACCAAGAACAGGGAAAGTACATGAGATCAGCATTTCAGATGACACAACACTCTTCTTGAATTCAGATGGTGTTCAATGGACAGAATTCAAGTGGTTTCAGGTCATAGACTACGATGAAAAGACAAATTGACACTGCCAATGATCATTTTGCCTTTCCAGCTAAAATGGTAAGATATAGCCAACCAGCCACCACCTTGTCTGTATAAGGAAATTAATGAAACTTCCAGACTCGTAAAAGAACATTACTCAAGACCAGAATCTCTGATGACACAGAAGAATTCAGATGGTGCTTGATGCACAGACTCAGCAACCCATCACTCAGCATCTTGTGGATCTGTTCACATAATCCTAATACAATGTAGTAAGTGAAGTATGATGTATTTGTCTGAGAAGGTTGCTAATCCCCACAGAAAGACAAGTGAAGCCAACAATTACATGTCTTGGTTGGAGAAAATCCTATTATTTGGTGACATCAAGAAGATGGACATGGAAGATTATCTCATATCACAGGCCTGCAAAGAAAAAATCGTTATTGTGGTGTCCATTTGTAAAGGTCAGGATGGAGGAATTAACAGCCATTATTGATGGTGTCATATTAGACAATGGCAATGGCCGAACAACCCAAAAAGATTTAACAATGTACATCAGTCTACCAATGCAGTGTACATTGCAGGAGATCATGACCAAACCGACATCCATGGTGGCCAGTTGTTGTCAGACCAAAATTCTCACCCCAGACATTCCAAAAGAACGGTGTGCAAGGTGAAGCAAAATGGCCATTGCCCCAGTCACTGCCATGTCTGCAGTTGGTTCTGAAACTATGGAAGCAACAAAATGTGATAATCAAAGGATCTGTTTTGAGCTTTCTCTCAATCTTGGGACTCATGGCTGGGAGCAACGGCCTCACTGACCCTGATTCCTTGCTCCCTCAGAAACGGAACTGATACCAAAGCTTCACCAACTCCTTTTAAAAGCAGATATGTTGGATAATTGGCGTTGGATGCTAGACCCCCACACCCGGGGCTACAGCATACAATTTAGTGGTACCGTACCTAAAACTAATTTACTAGCTCTGTGAGGAGCCTCTACAGAAGTACCCCAAGGGTCTGCTCCGAAGAAATGCAACCCCAGGAATCGCTTGGGGTTGCAATTATAACCTTTTAAAAATTGCCAATGTGAGAAATAGAATATCTAAAGGTGTTCAATAATAAACCATACCATTCAAGTACAAATCACTGAGATCTGGATGGACAAGCTGATGATGGTTCACCTTAGACTAATTTCTCTGGCTCCAGAAGAAACTATATGGCTGGGATAAGCCCTGGGGACAAGGTGCCTGAACTAGTGGTTAAGGTATTGCTCATTTATGTTGTTCTTCAGCAGGTATTTCAACCTCAGGCTAACGATGCACTTGCTAACTGTAAGGTAGAATTTCTCTATCTGTAGATCTCAGTGAACTGGTAGGTCCTTCCTTCGTCAACAGGTGGGCTCACAATCTTGGCTGAGATGAATGAGGAGATGCCAGAACAGGGAGCAGGCCACTGCATACTTTCATCTTCATCCAGTTTGGGGGAATCCAGATGAGGGGAATGAGGTATTAGCCCAGAAGGAGCTCCAGCCTTTGATAAACTTCCTTCAAACAGACTTGGCTCAAGAGTGGCACATCCAGCAGTTTAACTTTGAATAGACCTGGCTCAAGAGTGGCACATCCAGCAGTTTAACTTTGAATAGACTTGGCTCAAGAGTGGCACATCCAGCAGTTTAACTTTGAATAGACTTGGCTCAAGAGTGGCACATCCAGCAGTTTAACTTTGAATAGACNCAAACCATACCATCAAAAATGGATACAAATGGTCACTTATTAAAGCCGTTATCTTTGCCGGCGGAAAAATCAAGGACGAAAATAATGGCTCACTATGGTGCCCACGTGACCCAATAATCAAAGGATCTGTTTTGAGCTTTCTCTCAATCTTGGGACTTATGGCTGGGAGCAACGGCCTCGCTGACCCTGATTCCTTGCTCCCTCAGAAACGGAACTGACACCAAAGCTTCACCAACTCCTTTTAAAAGCAGATATGTTGGATAATTGGCGCTGGATGCTAGACCACCACACCCGGGGCTACAGCATACAATTTAGTGGTATACCGTACCTAAAACTAATTTACTAGCTCTGTGAGGAGCCTCTACAGAAGTACCCCAAGGGTCTGCTCCGAAGAAATGCAACCCAAGGAATCGCTTGGGGTTGCAATTATAACCTTTTAAATATTGCCAATGTGAGAAATAGAATATCTAAAGGTGTTCAATAATAAACCATACCATCCAAGTACAAATCACTGAGATCTGGATGGACAAGCTGATGATGGTTCACCTTAGACTAATTTCTCTGGCTCCAGAAGAAATTATATGGCTGGGATAAGCCCTGGGGACAAGGTGCCTGAACTAGGGGTTAAGGCATTGCTCATTTATTGTTGTTCTTCAGCAGGTACTTTAACGTCAGGCTAACGGTGCACTTGCTAACTGAAAGGTAGAATTTCTCAACCAATGTTCTTTTAGTGAACTGGTAGGTCATTTCTTCGTCAACAGGTGGGCTCATGAACATTAGCTGAGATGAATGAGGAGATGCCAGAACAGGGAGCAGGCCACTGAACACTTTCATCTTCATCCAGTTTGGGGGAATCCAGATGAGGGCAATGAGATAAGGAGCTCCCGCCATTGATAAACTTCCTTCGAACAGACTTGGCTCAAGAGTGATACATCTGCTGGTTCAATGCAATCAAGGTCAATCAATGACATCCACTCCTGCACAAATCAGGTACAAATTACCAAGCAGTAAAATCACATATTCTGAATCAATACAGACACATCTCAGAAGAAATCAGCATATCTCAAGAACTACACCAATAGATGAAGACAATTATAATGGACCGAAAATCAATCACTGATAATTTTTTCATCATTAGCTATCAGTATTGGGTCAATTAAGGTAGGCAAACTACTCCCATTATGTTCTGTTCACACACTGTACCTCTAAGTGGTTCTACTTTACCTTGTGTAAATATTTCATCAGAGAGCTGTCATGGTGGTCATGTCAATTGTGTGCACTTTAACACAGGTGTGACTTGCCACACCCAATGCGTAATTAAAGGTGATTTTCATCGATATAGTACATCTGCCCACAGATTCGGTGTATTGTATTACTTCTCAGTTTTCTGTGGTTGCATCCATTTGCAACATCTCAAGTAACTTCCTCCTGACAAGTTTGAGTTTCCTTGGTTTCAAACACAAGATATCTTGTCATCATGTAGATTGCTGTCATTTTCATAAGAAACTGAAATCAACTGACATATTCTTGAGAGAGAGAGTTGCTCCTTGAGCAAAAATAACTGAATAAGCTGTCAACTTGCTATATATACATCATGAAATGAGTAAATAATCAGTGATTGAATTACATGTACTTTTGTGCAATATCAATGTGACCTTTCAAACCAACCTGTAGTTATTTGCACCAAATTTCCTTGGACTGGATGCACAATCTTTCTGCACTCATTAGCACATAGTTCAGCAGCAGCATTGATAGCAAATCAATTATTTAAGCCACACTTATCATTGATTTTGACCACTCTGTACAAATTACTGTTCATAGAGGGTTGGGTGACCTGTGGTGATTGCAATTAGGTCAACAGGCAAGTTATTCAGGGCAAAATTGGCTGATGAATGTTACAAGCCGTAAAACTGGGAAATACACTGTTTCCAATGTCGCGCTTGGAAAAGGCACGACAGATGAAGCCATCTTGAACTCTCAAAAGAAAACACCTCACACTCAGTCAAGAAATATCGACGAGCTATTATTTGCATTTTTGAAACCTGATCGCTAAAAACAGCTAAAAGCATTCCCATTCGAGCTACGCACATTTTAAAAGACTTTGTCAATAGAGTCATTCAGTGTATGAAGTCAGCAACACCACATTTTAAAATTTAAAGTCAATAGAGCTTTTAGCTTCACTGTCGAGATGGAAGAACTGGAGGACATGGTGATAGGTTCTTTCGAGATGGTGGTATTCAGCAACTTTTAGTAATTCTAGCTCATCACAAAGATACGTGTCTTTTTTCACAGGTTTATGACTTTATCAATGCATTGCAATGTTCATAGCTATGGATCTTAAAACTTTTCTAATTTTCTTTGGGTGTCTTGGGAAAGAAAGCAAATAACAATGTTATGTTTTTAAATGGTCTTCTTCACAGCAATACAGACTTAGTAGACTCAAAGCTTCCACAATGGATCCTCCTCTGAAAGGTAGTCTGGCCTTCGCAGTAGGACTACTGCTCCCTTTCCAACACAACATTCAGTTCAAGAATGATTTTTGAGGCCCTGTTAATGACACCTCAGGTCCAGTAACATTTTTTGTCAGTTTTCCCAATTCAACACTGCTGGTTTTTCAATACCAATTTCAGCAACATCCCAGCCAACCCTTTGCTGAGAAGAACTAAGGCTTCTTCACCTTCACTTTGAATAACACCAAGACCAAGACCTTAGGACATAATTTCCCAATAGTTATGGAAGCTCTCTCCATGAAATCTTCCACTGGACGACCACTTCCACAGATACACTGAATGGTATCCCCAATAAAGAAGCGATAATAAAACTACTTCGACCACGGCGACACATAAAAGCAATGAAATGCAGAAGCTACTCCCAAGACACTAACAAACCCACGTTTCTTCTCAAAGCTCGACAAGTGCTTCTCCGAGATATCACATTTTTGATGGGTCTTAGTAACCTGTTCCGCAGCCACATCAAGGCCAGTGCACGCTCTCGAGGAGTATTAGCGAAATCCCATATCTGTGATCCGGCTTACGCCATTAGCAGTTTTCTTGAAGCGTTTTTTATGCATCTGGTGTATCTTACTGTGTAAACACTTACCATGGTCAGCATTGACGCTCTCACAAAGACGTAATAGAGGTATCACAAAGAGGCAATGCGTTGCTTCAGAAAAGTTGTACAATGTGAATATCTCTTGGAATACAGACAAAAAGAGTGGATCTCTTGGAGTAAAGATAAAGAGCACATCTCTGGGAGTACAGATAAGGAGGAGCACATCTCTGGGAGCACTGATAAAGAAGAGCACATCTCTGGGAGCAGAGATAAAGAAGAGCATATCTCTGGGATTATACAGATAAAGAAGAGCACATCTCTGAGAGTACAGATAAAGAAGAGCATCTCTGAAAGTACAGATAAAGAAGAGCACATCTCTGAAAGTACCGGTACAGATATAGAGGAGCACATCTTTGGGAGTGAAAGTAGAGATATAGAGGAGCACATCTTTGGGAGTACAGATAAAGAGGCGCACATCTCTGAGAGTATAGGTAAAGAAGTGCACATCTCTGGGAGTACAGATAAAGAACAGATGGGTAACCAATCTGCAAGCAAAAGACAACCACATTTCAATCTTCCCTTGAAGCCCAACAATATCATTCCCGATAGCATCTCCCTCCAATTTGTCCCACCGTGCCATATCTGATATCTAACTTGTGCGAACACAAGTTGATGAAATCATATACACATTTGTTGTGATAATGTCAATTTCCCAAGGCGTTCAGTGACAACATTCATGTCCAATCATTCTCAAAGCGAACTTAATTTGATAGATATCTGTCCCGTGTCAATTGAGGGTCACATGATAGCAAATATTTAAAGATGATTTCACAGGGGCTTGTCAACAGTTGTTTAGGTATGGTTGAAGTAGTGTTTAGATGTCAAGGCACTTGACTCTTTCTGTTTTTCTTTGAGATCCTTTGAAGTTGGGAGTTTCTGACAGAGCATCAACAGTGGTAAACACTTGAAATAAACTTTGGTGTCAATGAAATCGAAAGCTTGTCAGATCACTCTAATCCTGGCAAAATACAAGTCGAGTAGAAAAGACACTGAGAAATTGCAAGATTTGGAATGAAAAATTTGAAAGTTCGACAAAATTGGGCTACTCACAGAAACAATGTTTACATCATTCATGACTGGAAACGGCTTCAATAGCTTATTAACATGAACACTCCATTCACAGATTCGAGCTTATTGGCATCCTGTCCCCAACATATCTCGATAAGAGAAGAGGCATGACTGTGTACCAGTGGTCAGAGTAGCTGATTCAGAGCTTCCTAGACCTAGAGGTCAGCCAAAGGCCAATTAAAGATGAAATAACCTTTGATAGGAAATTGAAACCAAATCAAGATTTCCGTCTTTTCGGACATTTGGCTCTGCTGAGTAACTCTTTATAAGACCTGGTAATATAGTCATTAATTGAAGACAAATACATATGCTATTGGCTTTGGCCATTTGGCAAGAAGTAAGTGGAATCGGAGATTGACCGTTTCCATGATAATTCCTTGGCGGGAATCAATAGACTTGACCTCTGTCAATCACAGTAACAGGCTAATTTCAACAAGATCGAAAATTGAGTCAGGGGGAACAGATACGACAAATAATTTTGAGACAGTGCTGGTCATGGTCAATACAGAAGATATCCTCTTCATGGTCAATATAGACACTATATCTTCTTCATGGCCAATATAGACGCTATCTTCTAACAATGATTTTGAAACCTGATCCATCAACAATATGTAATGTTATAAGGGCTATACTATATGGTGCATTTTACTCCAATAGAAACTACCCACCTTGACAATCAACCCCCATATAGAAGTGTGGGGGTGAGGTGTTGTATTGAGCAAATGTCAAGTTATATTAAAACAATGAAGGAATATGAGAAAGGGAATCAAGTCTGGTAACTTGACCTGTCACATAGTCTCTTTCTAATGCTGGCAATACAGTGGGGAAAGATTGATGCTGCTGTATAGAGGCCAAATTCACAAGTCTTCGAACTTCGAAAGGGAGCTGATCGAGTAACCTTTGTAGAGTGGTGTTCTCCAATAAATGGTAACCATGTCGATCGCCCTGAGAACTTTTATGTTATGGAAAAATTGCCTAGCTTTTTCGCGACATCATTTTCCAATATTGGAAAAAAGATAAGTTGAAATATCAGCATAGCCTAAAAGAATGCAATTGCCTAGCTTTTTCGCGACATCATTTTCCAATATTGGAAAAAAGATAAGTTGAAATATCAGCATAGCCTAAAAGAATGCAACCATCCTTCCCGTCTTGTTCTAAAGCTTTCAGTCTCATCCATTTGTGACAATAGTTGAACGGTACTTTAAAAAGAAGTTGGGGATATTGAAATTGTTTAAGACGCAGACTCAGACGTAAATGGAAAAGAGAGAGCAGCCATCCAGATCAAACGTTCCATGGTCTATATATAGAGAATTGCATCCACTTGATACATGGGTTTGTCGGGGCAACCTGTCAGCTGCAGACAACCTGAAGGAGAGACCTGTAGGGAAAAGCTCCATTACTGAAGGAAACTAAAAGAAGAGCTACTTCTTTTATGGATTTTTGATAATGGGGAACACGGTTGAGACTGTCGCGTTTTTAAGTCTCTTTACATGGATCAATTTGGAAAGGTGAAGCATGGTGAACCAGTTTTTTCTCTCGATCTTTTTGATGTTCATACTGCTCCTTAGTTCGGGATCCAATCCAAATACTTCAACAAAGCTTTGTGATAAAAGCATGAAACAGCAATTTTCTCGCCTTCCTCCAGCAAACCTTGAGTCTGAATCCCTAATTTCTACCATTTTACCTTCATGTCGCGACCTTGACCTGCTCACCTACAATGACCTTGACATCTCAATTAGCACTCCCAACCTGACCTCAGCATTTGTACTTACCTGCAAAGAGAAGAAGGAAAACAGGTAAGTAAAACTGTTTATAGTCAATGTCACTAGAAGGAACCTTTACCAAATGTATCATCGTCATCATCAGGATGCCCAAACCAGCCAACCCCAACAGTGTCTTTCCTGTGGTTGATGCATTGCAGGCAGGTTCGGACTGGGCGATCAAGGGCCTTGATGGGGACTCTTCTCCACCTTAATCGTGACACACGTGTCACTTAATGAAAAGGAAATGATGGAAGAGATAAAGGGGACACATGCATTTCACTAAAGCTTTTGAATTGCCTAGTCATCAATTGCATGGAAAAGGCAATGATGGGGAATGCCAAAGACAAATACTGAAGAACAACTTCAGGACAGCAACACCACCGTTGACTGAACCTGTATGGCATCATCGTGATTCAAATCCCAGCGATGGTGAATGACCTGTTGACGAGATCATGAAGTGTGAGAGAACGTCTCATGAGAAGAAGGAAGCCATTGAAGACATTCATTTGTCAAAGCAAATCAGATCAAGACCATTATTGGAGGCAAACAGTGTGGACATGATCAAGGAAATCAGCTGATATAATAAGTGAGAATAGTGTGAAGATAATTACTGCTGGAAGCTGTCTTCTACTCTTTGGCAAATTCTTGTTGATATTCAGCTCAGCAGCGATGCAGACAATCATTTGCCAAGGGAATTGAATTGTACCAATATCGGTTTAGACCACCATGAAGCGGATCAAAGGATGAACAACAATATGAGTTTCGCCATTCGGAGATAAAAAGTTTTTATCTTACTTGATTAATACGGATTCAATATGAGCTTTCCTTTATTGGCTTCATATCTTTGGTGGCAATAAGTTTGCCATGTTGAAGGGATGAGACAAAATGTCATCCCACGACCTTCAGAACTGCACTTGTTGCTTCCATGACAACAGCAAAGAAGGGAAGTAGGCTTACACAGTTTCTTATAAATACTCACTCCTTATCCTCTGAACAGATTCAAACTTGCAATGAAGCAACAGTTTGGTAAGAACCTAAACCAATGGTGGTTCGCAAGATTGCCCAAACACTTGTCTATATCTCATGAAAGAACAGCAGTTGATCAAGCGAACACCATTCAATACAGGTGGTCAACTCCACGATGACCAAGCCAATAACTGAGAAGGAATGCCAGCAATGTTGCTGCCAGTGCCGAGTTATTGCTTAATGATGCTAAAGGAAGCATAATGCACTGAGGGGAAGCCGCAGCAGTGTATTCCCATACCACACACCGCGAGTTTCTCACTTTCATTTCCCGATCAAGACTAAATGAACAATCTGTGGAATTCTCATTGCGGTTTGTAGATTTCAAGTGTAGTTTTTCGCTCTGGCTCAGATGAAATTTCCACTACTTCAGACACAACTTTTCTATACTTATCTTCTAAGTTATGAAGAAAACTCGGGAGAGAAATGGGGAAAAGATGAGCTGATGAAGAGATGAGACGCCATATTCACACTTGATGCTGAGGAGCATCCTTCCAGCATCCGAGTGGATGTAAAAAGATGGAAAAACATGAAATATTCCAAAATTCTTTCTGAGAAATTGCAGAAGCATTGAATAACAGCCACCATGCCCAAGGCCAACTTGTTTTATTTACTTCACAAAGTGTTCTCTTATCCTTCCCTGACTTAGGATTTAAGATGAACCTTCAATCCTAAGGAATGTCACATCCACATTTATCAATGGAATTAAGGATCTTACATTAAGCTAAAAGACATCAAGACATTTAGAATATCTCAACTAAAACCTGTCTTCTGCTAAAGCTGCTTGAAGTCGCTCATCTTTGATAGAATGCAGAAAAGTCCTGGGGAATGATTCTCCATCTTAAGACTGGTAAATGTGAAAAAAAAATTGAGATTGGCTGCAACTGCTTAATGAAATGGTGGTTGGCAGAAACAGCGTTGTAAGCCAAATTTTTCAGAGAGGCCAAGCACCTTCCATCATCAGATGCACCAAAGAGCGGGACTGGCACTAAAAGCAACTGCAGATTATAACGACTAAAATGGAGCTCACACATAATTACAATCCAGGCATCGATATGAACAAGATCGCTAAAGAATACTAGCATAGCAACTTGTTGATGGCGGCATGATTTATGAGAAACAGAACCAGAGTAATCCGGAAGGCACTCATTGTCAGAGGTTAAGCTCCCTATCATTCTTCATCATTTGCTGAGGGCAACCTTCCTGTGTTTCTCTTGTTTGTTATTAGCTTCATTCCCTTAATGAGGTGTTCCAATGAGCTCGTAAAGGATTGTTTCTCGATCTCTTTCAGCTGGTAGGTAGTTACTTAGTCTTACGCGTTTCTGTTTCAATGCATTTTCTAATTGTCAAATGCAAACTCAGGACTAGGCCTATGAACCACCCTCATGATGATGCTAAGGAGTATCAGTATCATCAAGGAACATGATAGCAGTCCCCTCTGCAACCTGAAGAATGAGCGACAAGTAGACGACTATTATCAAGCGTATGACTATCATCAACCATATGACGATATAGTAATTTCAAAGCTTTAGTTGCTGGGTTAGGACTGGTGTCAACTGCAGTTCAAACTGAAGTTGCCAAGGGGAGGCAGAGCATATCTTCACATACATGTATATCAGTCTGTGGTACGTTCTCCAAAAACAAGTTCCTAGGCAAGACCCCTTGACAACTTCCCAATCTACCAACTTAGACATTAGCAGTATTATGCCTGAGGCAACTCTGGGTCTATAACTTGCGTTTCCATCCTTTCAACAAAATGAAAGAAATGACTGATATTTACTTGTACCTCTGCTGGGTTAAATGCGCCACATTCCCATCCTATCTACCAGTATTCTTCTTCTTTCATTTTTTACTTGAAAGACAGCAACCGCTTCTGGGCAACATGTCAACAACTTGTAAATCGCTTGGTGTTTTATCTCAATTTAGCAAACAACTCTACATACTGGATCGAACAGTCAGACAGGCCACGATCAGGAAACAGCTGGTATGTTTTGTGACTTTCATCTCCAGTCTGTGAATCCGAAAACCTTTGAAAATTGATGAGCATGATGAAACCAGTGTAAACCAGACTAGTACTTCAGCCTACCACAGACTTCAATCTCTTCCTGGTTCTTTTGGTATATTTCTATTCAACAACTCCTTTATGAGCCATCAATGTCAGCAACCAAATGATTTCTTGCCCTGATCGGCCCAAGTGTTCAGGTATCCACGAAATGCAAAAAATCCCAGACATGTTGGTCCATACCAGAAGGTGAAGTGGTGAGGCGGGATCAAAGTGGCTGTATCAGCAACAGGTTTGATGTTTGGATCAGAAATATGCACTTCAGCACATCCTTTATTACGTATATATGACTTGATTAATGGGCAAACATGATTTGGAGGCCGATGGAAATGCACCTATAACCCAAGGTGAATTATGATGAATGTCCATTACTAATGGCCAAGTCAAGAGAGACCAGTCCACTACACTTTAGACTGACAAGCAAGGATGTGAGAAATATGGCCCACAGCATCTACTGTCAGAAGCGAGGGACCACTGGCAGTGTTCACACGCAGGGCTGTACATCAGCCCATTGAATAACAGCTCAAAACTGTCACAGCCAGAGAAGTGGTGAGAACAGCAATCTGGAAACAGTTTCATCACTTCATCACCACTTCTCATGGTGTTCTCAATCGTTACGAGGACTTTGATTTTAATCTTCATCCTTTAATATGCAAAAGGCAAAGACGTGCAGTCTGGGCGGTGGGAAGACACCAGATGCTGGAGAGGACTGCTCGGATTTCAAAACATCATCGAGGATCTGGATGAAAGAATCTGTACATAGAAGATAATGGCTTCAACAGACAATGGATTCCAGCTAAGGCACTGCTCCACATGAGAACTTTATCGTGCGAGTTGGCTCTCAATGGGCAATTCACCATTTTTGGTTTCCTCTCGACTTCAATGCTGAGACCAATGACACAACTGGCTGCCATGAGATTTCTGTGGCTTAGTTGCCCATAGAAAGCCAACCAGCTTGAGAAAACACTCATGAGGAACAGAGTACAGTAAACCCTCACTCTTACGAACCTTGATTTTACGAACTCCCGCATATTATGAACCCAATGTCTGGCTCCCAAAATGTCATGACATGTATGCAAATCCTCGCTATTACGAACTCCACCTTAGTACGAACTTAACCCTCGGACCCCGAAGGGTTCGTAATAGCGAGGGGGGGGGACTGTACCTTTAAGCTTTAGATGTTTCAACAAGAATAACTGGTAGGACAAAGCTGTGTTTCTTCTGCACCGGTATATAAAATTGATGTCCAGTGCTAAAGTCAGGGTGAATGGTCAGAGAAATTGAAACCACACAGCCCTAACATATGCCATTTCGAAGTCTTCCTTGACCATGTCATCTCCTCATCATCACCAGCAGATGATGGTCACCCGATGGCAAAAAAGGCACATCACAGTATTCAACAGCATGAATTATCCACATTATCTGTCACAGAAAAAAAAGACGAGGAAGACATGTGCGAGGGAAACGGTACATTAGGGTGATCATTAGTATGGGAGATAAAAATGTGACTATTATTATGTTGTTAGGGAGATCGGTTTTGACAGGCGGGACATGATATTGGCGGAAGATACGAGGACAGGTGAGGACAAGCAGTCGGTGGTGATGGTGAGATAGTAAATATGGCTTCAGAGTATCAAGAAAATGCCACATGATGCTGGGTTTTTATCAGCGTTCAAGTCAGGTCATGATGAATACCGGTACCCAGGTTTCTTCAGAGGAATAGGAATTCATCATCATGTTCATGATAAACCCAGATGAGAAAACTGTGTTTCCAGGTTACCAATGCTTCTCCAGTTCAGTACATGTGGGACCATGATAAAACCCTCCTTTCTTCAGATGAATTCATCTCAAACCCACATGACAAAATTATGCTTCCAGGTTACCTACTTTAGTTCATCAGAAAGCATTATAAGCAGTACCCAAGCCACAGCAATGGAACCGCCACATGAATCTAACCTTTGGCAGAAAATATTAATCAAATATTCCGTATGTAATTTTACTTCATTACTGGTAAACAAATGCTGAACATTCACACAAAATTTGTGTGGTACCCGCCATCAATATTGAATTCCTCCCATCCCTATTGATGATTAAATTTTAATTGGAACTATGTCAAATATGTTGAAGAAAAAGTTTTAAATTGGCGTACTCAAATAGACTGAATGTGGCCCACGCTTCTGAGCGGGAGGATCCAAATAGGTTATGAACTACATTATCCTCAGATATGGAGGCGACAGCACCTTTGGCAAACAAAGATGCTAGTTTTGTCTAGACAATAAAGACAAACGAAGTTGTTTACATTGTGTTCCTGTAGGAACCATTTATATCAGATGGAGCAGGGATGTAAACTTTTGCTTCTTGCAATGAATATTCTTTAGTTCAGCTTTTGTCATCAAGGAACTTAGTACAAATAGCAGCAATCTGTTGGCGAACGTGTAAATGTCAGGCAAGCAAGCTGCTTTTTCAAATGAGAACTAGGTTTTGACAAGGCTTTCTAAAGCATTTCTGTTAGCTGAGAAAACAGAGAGTTGCTGTTCTTCTTGGACAATGTTTGACATACACAGCACCACAAACTCTGCTGAACAGACCATTAAAAGACATGCAGCATTCATCCATCTACTCAAAGAAACACACCTTCCTTTAACCAACATCAATATAGCTTTCACTAGTTTTTGTCCAAGGAATATAACAGCAGTTAAAATATTAACACAGTCACTCTTCAATACCTAACCTTCCTTTCATTAACTTGACAATCTTGCCCTTTCCTTAGTAACCTACGCATTGTTGAAGCACATTATGATCTTGAACGCTTCCATTGGGCCAACTTTTTGCTTTTATTCCATTTTCAAATCATGTCGTCAATTAGTAAATTGCTTTCCAGAAGCAGCCCAACCTACCAGATTGTAAACAAGGCGTAGATCTTTGCAGACGTGATGTTTCCAGATGACGGTATTAAAGCAATGATCTTGTTGACAATATCGACGAGATGAGACTGTACGTGGAACAAGTCACATTCGTTGTAAACCAAGATTGATGAAGATGTACCAACAATGGGATAACACGGCAATATCATGGGACATGATCTTGACATTACAATTCTCTGATTTTGTCAAATAAGTAGTTGTAACAGACTTGGAAGTTATATACTAGTAGTTTCTTGAAACATGTTGGAAAATCTCCATTAAACGGCAAATGGGAAGTAGGACCATGAATTCAGACAAAATCAAGCAGGAGCAAATGACATCTTCTGTAAAGTTTTCTATGCATTGGGTGACATGATGGAGCAACTGTTTGAAGAAGGTTGAATATTACTTTCCAGATGCTTGAAAGATTTTGGAGTTCACTTGAGACTTGGCAGCATTGGTGTCTGCTGAATATGACCACACTGATATCAAAGGAAATGTTAGCAGGTGGGGCATAAGCCTTTAGGGGACAAGACCTTACTGATTTTAGTAGGGCAATCCTTGATAGGGCCATGATTACTCCCATCCTCGGAATGTGGTAGCATGTACATGTACCTCTAGGCCTACCAAGTGCTTAGCAAGGTGCCCCAATGGTGTCCTTGGCAAATTGACATAAGTCCTTGCTGCCTACCCCTCATATCACATTCAAGCCCAGAATCAAGCAGTAAATGAAAGAGTAAAAAGAACAATATTTTTCCATGTTGTTATCCTCGGCCATATCCTGACCTTACTAATTCACTTCCTGTTGCTAACCTATCACTTTCAGACCGATTACCACTCATTGTAGCATCTTTCCTCTGGTGATTGCGAGCCATCATTCTATCATAATAGAATATAAATGTCTCTCCTGGTGCCATTCAATATACCATCGGTTGCATTCAAGCTCTGCCACAATGGGCCCAGTACATCATGACCATAGGTTATAAACATTACAGGATAGCATTGGTTTGTGACGGAGGAAGTTGGCTGGATGGGTAACTGGAGCAGGACATTGATTTGTGGAACTGTTGCAGGAATGGTATCAAATTTTTTGTTGCATCACGATTTCAGCAGACTTTTTTTAAGATCATCATCATCTTGGTCTTGGTCGTTGGAGATTTCCAAGGTAACTAATGGCTGCACATTCCACTGCATCTTCAAATATTGAAGTTGCATTGAAAAAATTCTGCAATAGGTATGAATTCCACACATCTTTACGTAGCTGAAGAACCACGCCAGCAGGGAAATATCATTTTTAATCTGAATCACCCAGCAGCAGAAGACAGCGCTCGGTCTAAATTTGTATCCAAGAAAGCGACATGAGCAAAATGCTAACATGTGGAAAGGAACGGCTAGAAGCAATCTGTACTGATTAATCATCTGCATGAAAAAATTCTGTGATCATCACTACCAGTAGAGGTACAAAACTATTTTTATTCGATACATTTTAATTAGAATGACTCAAAATATTGGTCTAGTCTGCCAGGCAAGCAGCATGAGTTTGCATCAAGAACCTGAACGTCAAAGAAATGGTTAACTCTAGAAAGGCTCCAGGGAAATGGTTAAGTCTAGAAAGGCTCCAGGGAAATGGTTAACTCTAGAAAGGCTCCAGAGAAATGGTTAACTCTAGAAAGGCTCCAGAGAAATGGTTAAGTCTAGAAAGGCTCCAGAGAAACGGCTAACTACTCTACAAAGCTCCACACTTCCAGACGGGTGCATGGATTTAAAATTTTCATCAACACTGCATACATGATGCAATAGATTGTCTGGATTGTAGTTTGACGCAAAAAAATATGTCGCAGCGAAGCTCCTGTCTCTTCGGATGTAACAGAACTGGTACATCTGCCTCCAGCTATCTTACTTTTGAGAAAAAACGTCACCACATCATATCACAGCGAATCCTTATGGACAGATTTCCAAGATTAAATTTAGCACTATTAAAGCCACAGCATTGACTTCCAAGTGAAATGGGTGTTTCTGTGCACACAAATAGATAAATGACAAATTAGATCGGCGGTGATAAAAACTGAGTCAATTCAGCAAATTGAATTTCTATACTGATGAAATTTGGTGTCGCTGTTGCTCTGATCTGTGTGCGGTGCGGTGTCATCTAAGAGAGAGAGCTGTGGTTATTTGATTGTCTGGAAGTACAGACACATGTCCAGTTGTCCATTTTATTCATCTCACATCCAAGACACGCTTCTGACAAAATTGTGTTTTATTTGGGTTGCGTCAGGGCTTTAACACTGTGCATGATGCTGTTCTGATTGATGCCAAAGCATTCCATTACCGAAACATTCCTTTTGGAGTTGACTGTGCAAAAATCTTCTTTGCTGACATCCACGGATTCGAAGTCCAGTCGATCATCCTTCGTCACGTGATCCTGAAGCTGCCATGCCATGTGAGAATTCGCTCACCCACGTTGGCTTTCTATGGGAATAGGAAACTATGGGCAGTAGTTTTTGTCATTGGTATTTGTCACTATAGTGTATAGTTCTATGGGAACTAACAACAGTGAACTGCCCATTGAGAGCCAACTTGCACAGGAAAACTCTCTCTTGGAGAAGTGCCTTCAACAGACAGTGTACATCCTCTAACCGTACCCCCAGCTTCCTCCAGTCCACTACACACATTGTTATACTGTCAATAGAGACAGCAGTGTTACATTTGACAGCTAGCTCTCAAAGTACATTGTATTCTACAACCTCAAAATGTTACACCATTGTTTACGGCACCACAGTCAAACCAAAGTCAAACCGAGATCACTGACTCATGATTTCCATTGTTCTGCTCAACACAAAAGTTGAAACATACATGCTAACAAAGATCTTTCACACTTGGCTATGAAATTGGAGATATTTAGAATCATTAAACTTGTTAGTAATTCAATGCTGCATCACTTGCACTTGAAAACCTCAATTTTACAATCCATCCGACTATTATTTGATACGCCTCCAGCAAGTTGTGAATTTCACTCATTTATTTTCATCAAAACATATCCGTGCACTTAATCACCTTACTATGAGACCAGGAGCTCCAATTGCCAGACATTTTGATAAAAACATTGCAAAGACAATGAGAATGTACAGAGTCATACATCTAAAGTTTGGCAAAAAAACAGTTCAAAGTGGCATTATGTGTAGCTGACACTTCCAGAATCCTATTTATAAAGAGCCAAGGGCTACAGCAGAACATGAAAGGACTCACCAGGATCTCTGCAGCAAATTGCATATTGGTAACTGATCAGCACACTAGGCCAGTGTGTGATAGGTAGAGGTGGTACAATATCCATACACTGTTATTGGCCATCTTTCCTGACATTGGGATCGTGCTGCTGCATCCAAGTGTCACTTTCGCAACTGAAATGCCACCGGTGGTTGTGCAAGTTAAAAGTAATGTTCCAGGGCCTTATAACGCCCAAACTGGCAGATTGCCCTGGCTCTTCCTTTGATTACATTGAAGGTATTTTTCAGTTCGAAATCTTATCCCGTAATTTTGAGAAACTATCTCGTTATTTTGAGTGCACACAAACAGCCTTCCTTTTCATCTTTATTGTCATTGTCATCATCATCATCATCATCATCGTCACTGTCATCATCATCATCGTCATCCTCACCATCGACATCATCACCATCAACATCACTGTCATCATCACCACAAGGCAAGCAGAGGGACAATGCAATGGACAAGGTGTTTCAGAGAATATCTCCATCTACAATACAAGGACTATCTCTCATTCAGAGGATTTTCCCTTGAAATCCTATAAACTTCTCCTGTAACAGTCAACTTCCTCCAGAATTGTGTACTAGATTATTACGTGAACAACATGCAATGATGGTATCTCGAGATGACAACAGTCCTCTGGTATNATTTATCATTGACAGTGGTGGGGGTGTGTGCGGTCCATGGAACGACCTGTCTGCGAGCAGGATGACAAACGGTGGTCGTCAAGGGTGAAGGGAGCGTAGTTCGAAGGGCGGAGTGACCGGAGGCCTTGATTAGTCAAGATGTTGATTGTCTGGAAGTACAGACACATGTCCGGTTGTCCATTTTATTCATCTCAGATCTGAGATACGCTTCTCACAAAATTGTGTTTTATTTGGATTGTGTCAGGGCTTTAACATTGAACATGTAATGTATATGAAACATACATGATGCTGTTCTGATTGATGCCAAAATATTCCATCAGCGAAACATTCCTTTTGGAGTTAGGGACTCTGCAAAAATATTCTTTGCTGACATCATGGATTCGAAGTCCAGTCGATCATCCTTCTTCACGTGATCCTGAAGTGTCACTCCATGTGAGAATTCTCTTGCCCATGGCTCTCTATGGGCAATAGGAAACTATGGGCAGTAGTTTGTGTCATTGGTCTTTGTCACTAGTATATAGTTCTATGGAAACTAACAACAGTGAACTGCCCATTGAGAGCCAACTTGCACAGGAAAACTCTCCCATGGAGAAGTGCCTTCAACAGACAGTGTACATCCACTCACCGTACCCCCAGCTTCCTCCAGTCCACTACACACATTGTTATACTGTCAATAGAGACAGCAGTGTTACATTTGACAGCTAGCTCTCAAAGTACATTGTATTCTACAACCTCAAAATGTTACACCATTGTTTACGGCACCACAGTCAAACCAGCAAAGTCAAACCGAGATCACTGACTCATGATTTCCATTGTTCTGCTCAACACAAAAGTTGAAACATACATGCTAACGGCAAAGATCTTTCACACTTGGCTATGAAATTGGAGATATTTAGAATCATTAAACTTGTTAGTAATTCAATGCTGCATCACTTGCACTTGAAAACCTCAATTTTACAATCCATCCGACTATTATTTGATACGCCTCCAGCAAGTTGTGAATTTCACTCATTTATTTTCATCAAAACATATCCGTGCACTTAATCACCTTACTATGAGACCAGGAGCTCCATTGCCAGACATTTTGATAAAAACATTGCAAAGACAATGAGAATGTACAGAGTCATACATCTAAAGTTTGGCAAAAAAACAGTTCAAAGTGGCATTATGTGTAGCTGACACTTCCAGAATCCTATTTATAAAGAGCCAAGGGCTACAGCAGAACATGAAAGGACTCGCCAGGATCTCTGCAGCAAATTGCATATTGGTAACTGATCAGCACACTAGGCCAGTGTGTGATAGGTAGAGGTGGTACAATATCCACACACTGTTATTGGCCATCTTTCCTGACATTGGGATCGTGCTGCTGCATCCAAGTGTCACTTTCGCCGCTTAAATGCCACTGGTGGTCTTGCAAGTTAAAAGTAATGTTCCAGAGCCTTATAACGCCCAAACTGGCAGATTCCCCTGGTTCTTCCATTGATTACATTGAAGGTATTTTTCGTGGATGTGAACTACATCCAATGCACACAAACAACCTTCCTGTTCATCTTCGTTGTCATCATCATCATTGTCGTCATCGTCATCATTGTCATCATCATCATCATCATCACTGTCGACATCATTGCCATCGTCATCATTGTCGCCACTGTCATTGGCATCAACAAGGCAAGCAGAAGTGGTCAATGCAGTTGACAATGTGTTTCAGAGAATGTCTCCATCTGCAATACAAGGACTATCTCTCGTTCAGGGGATTTTCCCTTGAAATCCTATAAACTTCTCCCGTAACAGTCAACCTTTCCTCCAGAATGGTGTACTAGATTATAACACGAACAACATGCAATGATGGTATCTCGAGATGACAACAGTCCTCTGGTATTTAACCCAGGAAATGTGACATAGAGTATTAGGATAGAATTTCAAAGTGTAGAAGCTTTTTCACCCTACTCCAAACAGTCAAATTTCCAATAGTCATGACAAATACATGACAATTACAGTCAGGCGTACAAAAAGTATACACAATACAGTCTATTCTATGATGGAGAATTAGCCAGGTTTTCTTACACGTGAGTATGACTGATGCTGCATCATGTCAATGTCGTATTTCACAGGCTTTCATCGTCATCAT
Organism: Notospermus geniculatus; assembly: GCA_002633025.1. Classification (NCBI taxonomy): domain Eukaryota; kingdom Metazoa; phylum Nemertea; class Pilidiophora; order Heteronemertea; family Lineidae; genus Notospermus; species Notospermus geniculatus. Next base: position 164,593 of record NMRB01000501.1, read on the forward strand.
CGGCTTGCCGATACTCTACATAAAGCCGCGAATATCGTCTGCTTTGAATGGAAGACATGCATGAAATGCATGTACTTATATGGCAGACATTCAATACAAGTAAGCCCTAGTGTTAAGAATTTTTTTTTCATTTTGATGTTCACATCTGTGTCAGCAGTGTCAGAAGATAATGCTAGAATTCGAGGCATCAGCACCCCAAATCTTTGCGATTTTATTGAGATTATAGGGAACTTCATTGATCGTGTTTAGACTCAAGTGAGGGCATCTCGGATATACACAGTACGCCTTCACCCAATACTTACAAAGATTACCCATAGGCTACATTTTCACACACAGAAAACCCAGGCAGGTTTTGTACCCTTTTTGACTGAAATGAATGCTATCTTTTGCCAATATCGCTGCCAGCACTGTTGGTTATGATCTAACATGGCAGACACCTAGTCGAGCGTAAAACGTATCAGCTGAGTGTGAAATTGCGGAATTTCATTCAAAAGTGAATGATGGCAAAATGATGTTGGTGTTCAAGTGGCATGTGGTTAAGTCATCTTTTTAAGTATTTTTTTCTTGCTGAAGACTGCCAATAGCAAAGTGTAAGTAAGGGCTGAAAATATGAAGTGAAAGCATGTGGGGTAAATACATGTAGCTCAAAGACTACTCAATAACAATGTTATAGCTCAAGTTAGACTTTCTCTATGCTTGAAGCTGAGAAAAGTTTGACTTGAATGAACCTAGTATACGGTACTTAGTGACAATGTATTGTGCATGTGTTAGAACATGCATTTGGGATGTACATGTAAACATGCTGAGCTGTTTGAGGTGAAATCGACTCCACGGCAGGATTACCCTGATATCATCACAACATCGGGTCAATAGAAAAGATCAGATTCAAGTCACCGTGAAGCAGGAATACACTCCAAACTGTACATAACAACCACATGAAACTGACTACAACATCATTGTCGATGTACACGATGGAAACCAAGGCTATTGACATTGAAAAAATTGCACGTTCTCGTGCGTGATCAACAATGCAACACGACCTCGTGAAACAGATTCCAGCACAGACAGCAGTAAGAAGAGATGAGAAGTCACCAGTGATGACTCGCTGTCGGGGGATTATCGATTCAAATCCTTCGGGAAACGATGGATAAAATGCGTCACAACGATTTTTTCATGGTTCTCCCCTTTGTCAGGTAGCTCACTTGACCTTGAAAGCAATACACTGGAACCGAATTACAAAAGGCAATGGACATGGAAAATCGTGAAAGCATTTTCCGAGTGTAGAAATGCAGTATGGACCTTTGTTGGTGTATCATTGCTGGTGTATCAAAGTTTGATCACTATCGAGGCGACAACTAAAATGGCCACTGTCACCAAATCAACAGCCATTTTGATGTCAACTTTCAAGGCAAGAGGAAGAGTAGGATTAAGTCAATAATCCCATTTACTTGATATCATAGTCAATCTATTGAAATTGGAATACTTTCATCAGACTGTATTTACTCAACACAAACAAATCTGACAAACAGAATTGACCAATTGGGAAACTGTGGACGTCGATGTTTCATGTCATCGAGCGACGACTTGTCGGATGCTCTCGGAATTTTATAAACATATAAATCAGTCTTTGTGGATCAACTCTCGGCCAGCCTCACTGTCTGCATGCGGATTTAGATTATCCGTCGACAAAAGGAATGGATATTGAATATAGCAGATTATTGGCCAATGGATTGCGATGATTATATTCTCTGCGCTCTGATCATGACCATGCATAACTTGGTATCGTCTGTTCCTTTTAGGAAGGCAAATGGTCCAAATGAACAGCAATCAACAGGCTTATTCAAGCGTACAAAATAGTTTTGTACGAGAACTTTCAACTATTTATGATTATTTCCCTCATTGGCTGCACACAATCCTCACTTTGGTGAATTGATGATGAACATCTCGTTTTGGCTAATTGCTTGATCATGTTCTTTTGAGCATCCCTGTCTACACGTTGGTGTCTCTTGGTGAGCAACAGCCCTAACCTGTCCATTAAAAACGAGAGGACGTTCGAGGAAGGCCAAAAAACAGCACAGAATTGGAGGCTACAGGCTGGAAATCGTTTTACGATCTACGCTTGAAATCAAGACCCGTTTGCAGATCATGATCTCGACTTTTTGTTCAACTGAAACTGCAGTCCAATTACCACAACAGATACAATTTGCTGATTTGTACAGAACAAGTAGTCAACACGATATTGCCACCGCACAAATTAGCTATCCGTGGTCCATTATTTACCGAGGAAGACAATGCCCTGTGCCGACAAAGGCACCAATCAACCTCCACCTATCAGCTTACAGCCACGTAACAAATCCCTACAATTCAAGTTTGAAATCAGAGTCGCTATTCGGCGGAGAACAAGCATAACAGGTGCCACATCAAAACCAAAGGTACACAATGTCGCCTTTGCAGTGTTTGCGGCGCGAAATGAACTCGGTGGCTAGCGAGCCTTTGAAGACTGTGTAATTGTGAGAAAACGATTGTGTAATTAAATGAGAGGTCTGTAAGCATATTGAGTGTCGGTGGACTGATGATGAGAGCGCGTGATGGCCCGAGATCAAACAGGCCGCAGACTATTGTCTTTGTGATTAAAGTCGGTGATCGATGAATCATCGACTTTAATCAACGGCTCATCACATATCTATCATCATTTTCTCCCTTTAAACTAGAATCCGAAAGACACGACAACGTTAACCCTTTTCAGGCTGGGAGGGTTGTGCACCTGGCACCTCTGGCTATGGGTNTATTACACACAAGCTACACAGCATGTATCTACAGAGAAAGCAGCATAGTTGAGGTGAAACGGACAACACAGAATGAGAATACAAGATAGGAAGATGGAGCCAATGATCAGACAATCAGCCTTCCTATCTTTACTAAGTGCTTTCCATTCCACAAATTACATCAGAGGGGGCCGCTTATAAAACTCAACAGCCTTAAAAGCAAAGTACCCTTACAAAGAGACCACCTGTCATCGAAATGAGAAATGATCAAAGATGAAAATCATCAGGTGTTTTTCTTAAGATAAAAATGTAATTATGCGATCTAATGCACCATAAGAACGTTTCCGAGTTTGGGGATCAGTTTCAAAAGGCTTCCCCATTGTTCCGCAGACGTTGTAGACGGCACGCTATAGAGCAGAACAGCGTACTTCAAAGATGTGCACATGCATGACAGCCGTCCTGTCTAATGTTCCAGCACAAATGGTTCAAAGCAATTTTATTTTTACAACAATATGGAGAAAGAAGGAAAAGATTCACAGAGGAAAATGAATGAAGGTGTTTTTCTTGTCTTATTTCGTTGGTATACCATAAAGAAATCTAGTTTTTGATCATTTCTGTAGAATGTGTAACAGCTTCATTATGATCTGAGGTTACACATAATCATATTTGCTTGGAGGAATCTTTAGAAAGAAGCCTGCATGGAAAGGTTTTCCATCATCTTCGTTCAAAATGGTTGCTGGTGTTCTGGGAGTTGTCACTTTTGTGCCCTCTCATGAGAAGGGTAGTTTACCATGCATGCTGTTTTCAACTATTGCTTTTTGAAACAAAGCCATGCAATTTCCATTATGAGTAATGATATTCATCCTAAATAATGCATTTTGATGACATGCTACTGCTGTGCCCAAAGAGCAGGATACTCATGGAGATCGCGCTTTCCCTTGCGCTGCCCAAAGACTATGTAACCAGCGTCCAAGTCAGGCCAAGCAGCAGCATCTAGATCTTCAGGAACACCCTCAAAGCTGCTCTTTCGTTGCAACATGTGGTGTCTTTGATTCTGTGGACACCCTTTTCATGTGTCAATGCATTCACAGGTCTCCAGGGCAAGTATTCCACACTGCACACTCAAACAATCCGCACTGCCTCCCAACCATCAATATTTTTGCAGTGAACGTTGCAAAAAAATTGTATCATTGTCAGAATTAGTGAATACCACAGATATATTCACCGTTATTTCCAATATACATCCGGTATTACTTGTAGAAGACTATGCCGTTCCACCATGCATTGTGAAAGTGCCAACAGCCTGGTTCAGTTGCTGTCTGAAGGGTATTACAGGTATGACTCACATCCGATACGATGCCCGCCAGGATGGGAGCAGAGATGACGAGGAAGGGTAGGCATCACTCGCGCTCGCTAAGTGGTCATCCGCCACTGAGACTTACATTAACGAGTGACCTCAAACGCTTGAGCGCTCCTCCAGCGTAAGTTCCAGTCCCGTGCAAGAAAAATCTTACTCATGCTATATAATTGATATTGATTCAACAGCGATAACTTCAGGGGAAGCAGAAAATATGTTCAGCGTGCCCTCTTAATGGATCAGCAATACATGCACAGTAGGTAGCAAGTCATAGCAAGCAGAACAGTGCATTGAGTGATGTTCCATGGATCTGCCAATAAAAATACATGTACATTTTGTCAACCAACACAGTGTGGAGTGTAGCAGTGCTTCACGTAAGATGGGCGCAATCACACTCGTGCCCGTGCGTACCCGCAAAATTGCACCAAGGAGCTCGATTGACCGTGCTCCTGGGTATCCTTGAAGTTTGGGCGCGAGTGTGAACAGCTCTCCTTCACGAGTGTGAACAGCTCTCTTCGGGCTTTTGAGGAGCTCAACTGATTGAGCTCCTGCAGATTTCAAACGTGAAGATCTCTTTCCGGCCAGCACAGGGATAAAAGTGAACCAGCCAACTTCATACATCTGCAAGTCATCTGAAATCTTGGGAATATCCCTGTGTTTCTGTCCCATTTCAGACAGAATAGGATATGTTTTTATGTCGGGACCTTGCATCATCTTACATTCTCCTGTGTGAGCAACATCATCAGGACCGTAATTAAGGATCAACGGCCTGTCAATTTCTGCTGATACCAATGAAATGAACAGGCGCATGCATCAAGTAATGATGATTCACACTTGGCAGGAGCATGCAGTAATGACAGATCACTGAAATGTGATGCCCGCACGAATCCCGAGGTTCCTGCTTCCGTGCAACAGGAAATGACATCAGCTTCCCTAGGTTTCTTCGTTGGCATGTTTGATTATGATGAGCAATCCTAAGACACACATGCAGCTTCATACGACATGAAGGAGACATTCAGCTTTTGCAGGCATTTTCTTCTTTGCAAATCCAAATGGAATGCATCACAACCTGTCATCATATCCAGGGACATCCTTTCCAAACCAAGGGTGCAAATTTTGCAATATTTCCTTATTTGCAAATGCAAGGCATCATGTCTTGTCAAACGGCGTGCCGATCCAGAGGGGGCACCCACCACCCCTCTTTTGGCCAACAAATCTGTAAAATCGACCGTGAAATTCTGGATTTTAGCACGAATTTCAATGTTCCTAGCACAGGGCACCCACTCCACTCCTGCATCCGCCCATGGTCAACAAAGGAAAATCCTTTCTAACCCAAGAGTACAGATTCTTAAAAGCAAAAGAAAGCAATATCAATTGCCAAGAACAAGAACAAGTTGTGTGCATTTCTACCATTTGTCATTTCTCATGCTCCTACAGTTCTCTCCGACAGATTATCCGTCATTGACATGATTTTGAAGTGTTTGCAAATGAGTGGAGGACCATCCTACACGCAAGAAGATACACATCACTTAAAAAGATGCTGACTTCACACACGAGAGACGGATTATAGAATCAGTGGTTCACAAACTTCTCAGTTGTGATTAAACCAGTCCTATTATTATTATGCCGTTCGTTTTCAGATTTCAGGTGGAGGAGACGTTACAGTGCATCAGTTTTACGAAGAATAGAGGGCGTCCCATTGAATTCCATGACTGCCTACATACATATGATTGTACCTCCTGCTGCATCCCTGTTGCACGACTTCAGGGATGTCCTGACGTGATGTTATTGTACTGCTTTGTTCACTTTTCATCATCTTTGGTGTAAAATCGCAAATGTTTGAGTTATTTGTACTGTTGAAAAGACTTCATTTAAAGAAGCAGCAAGCTTCTTCCAAGTGTCTTACACTGCATGAAGCCTACAGGCACACATGATTAAATGGAAGCAAAGTAAATTTTTGGACAGTTGTCTTAGTCTGTGGGATCTCAAGCTTGGCGGCGCTGTGAACAGCTAGCTGTACCTCTTTTTTCGACGTTCCGTTCCTGTTGCATGCAGCATCAACAACGTTGTGGGGAAACATGTTTCATTGCTTACCTCTGTTTTTAATGTCTTCGTTACAACTGCTTGCAGGGCCACCCAGACTGATGATGGTCATACACCAAGATTCAGTTGCATGCAGAACTGGGTACCTTTCTGATACCGGTATTCCATTTCAGAACTGAAATCAGGTTTCAGTTTTTCAATTCTAATGGCCTAGCAGGGTTAAAGGATCAGAATATCCATGGAAACAGGAATCCATTAAAAAATGCCATGATACTGTGGAGATCAGATTTCTTTTAGGCAACCACTGAGTCATTGGGTAGTTGCCGATCTTTCAGGGGAAAACAGCTTCAGGAAATATCTGCAGTTGTCAGTTTGTTACAGATATTCACTAGTTGCATCAGATTCAGCTATTTTCTTTAAACATGCACCAAATCCATCAAAGTTTTAAAAAGATTTGTTTCAGTTTGGTCAGCCACTTGTTTTAGTAGTTCACAACCACCTGTGGTCATCAACGAATGGAGTCAACTCTCGCAGAAGAGGAATGCATAGGATTTCTCAGAAGTTGTTTCGACAGGAAATCGACATGGTCATGTAGTGCCACCTGTGATGTGTCCAAAGCAAGTTGCATCCAGACTCTTGCAACCAGCACATACCAAAATCTCGGTAAGATCATCTCTGTTGGCCATCTGCTGATAATCGACTGGCAAATACCCAGAAAATTAATACTAACTATTGCAACAGTGATGGAGGTCTGTAGAATCTGACACTCTTTGGTCGTAGATCCCTGAGCGAATGTTCTGATGGTACCAACATCAATCATTGGCTTGTTTATGAGAGTGCAACCCATCGACTCTCCATCCAAGTTCCATCAACAGACTTAACAGAAGACCGCTGGGACCAGTGGCCAGTAATCAACTACAGGCCTCCCACCAGCTTCCAAGCAAATTATTGTAGGAATTATAGGAACAATTTGCCAAAATTATAGGAAAAATATAGGAATTTTAACATGAAGATACGAGTGTACTGATCTTATAATCTCCCTTCTTCAGTTGACTAATCATTCAGTTTCTTCAATTTCTTTGATGTATGCCTAGGAAAACTATGTCTAGGAAAACTCGTCCCCAGAAAATTAGTCTCCGGAAAACTTGTCCCTGAGGAAAATTCGTCCCCGAGGAAAAATGGTCCCCAAAAATCCGTTCCCAGAAAATTAGTCACTGGAAAATTCGTCCCAAAGGATAATTCATCATAGTCCCAACAGGCGCAGATCCAGGATTTTTGGCAGAGGGAAGTCAGGGCCGCCGAGGGCAGTTGTTGCAGGCTGGCGCCGAAGATGCCTGGACCGACGGGGGGCCTGGGGGGCCTNCTGCTGTGTATCTTGGTTACCATGGCAACTGGGTGTCTCTTGGTTCTCCTTTCACAAAATGCGTACAGGTGGGGTAGGTGGTCGTATCGTTTCAACAGCGGCGAGGCACTGAGGTGTTCAATTATCGATATGTCGCGGACACGATCTTTTGTGAAAATACATAGGGACAGAAAAGAATCAACAGAAATAGCAATCAATATGGGATTGCTGATAAGGGCAAAATTGATACTACTGACCAGTTATTTTGTATTTAATGAGGATGATTATAACTCGTTTGAATTAGTCGTACACAATTGCCCTCAAACAGCTCGGTAATTGTCAGTCGCTGCCTTTGTTCTAACTGGATATTACCATCAATTCAATGGTCTACTTGGTGGCAAAAAATCTCAATCAGCAAACTTCGGATTGATACGATTCTAAATATAGAAACACATTATTGGACCATATATAGATACATGTATTGATATCCAATGCCAGATTCATTTTTTATGAAAGGATCAATGTATTTCTATGTCAGGCATCAGGGATAATCCGTTTTTTTCAGCTTAACACAGGGATTGCTTTTTTTCATACATATCCGAAGGCTGGGATTTTTTCACTACTGGTGGATCAAAATTTTCTTGTCCTGGTAGAAGAAAGAAGCCTCCCGCAGGCTATTTTTCAAATAGCGTTCTTAATGAAGTCTGAGCGATTGATCATCAGACCTTCAAAGAACACAGAGCAAACAAACATGTTACATAATACAGGAGAACTAGAAGATGACAGAGAATATGGATAAAGTACTGGAGTCTGGAGAATGTCTGCACTTTTGAAGACCATTATCTATCATAATCAATAGATCAATCAGTCAATATCCAGGCCTGAGGCATTGATACAGGTCCTGAATTAGGCTCAAGTGAATTTCTCAAAGCTTGTCACAGTTCACATCAAAAGGCCACATGGAACAGATGGGCCTTCAGGGAACTAGAAACGATGTCCTGTCCTCAGCAGCCCTGATCTTGGATGGCAGTCGACTCCACAACCGGGGGCCACAACAAGGACCTGCCTCCAACTGGGATAAAGTTGGATCGTGAATGAGTCAAGATCGACCTATTTTTTCTGAGAAGCTGATGATTTCAGAGGACTAAGGACTCGGAGGGTGTAAAAAGTTTGAAAGGCACCTAAAATCCATCATATAGGTATTCTTTGGAAAGCTCTCAGAGAGACCTTTCCAATGAATACCTATGTGACAGGGTTTCAGTAAGACATAAAGTATTTGGTAGGTTTGTCAATTTCAATGAATTTGAATTTCAATGAATCCCCAGTGAAAGGGTTAACAATGGTCAACGGCTGGTCAATTCTTCCCCTCCGTGGTCACACTTGACATTGCTGGAACATCTACTATCGATATCGGACTTCAACCTTCTTAACTAACGCCAGCCAAATAACAGCCTGTCATAAGTCCGAATGAGTAACCAGCTCCACAAGGGTATCTAATAATCCCCCGTGAGGAATCGAATACGAGGATAGTCCCGCTACAATCGACAATGCTACCAATGTTAATTACTGTTTGAAGGGTCATCGCTCTTCAATTTGTGTCCGCAGAGAATTGTAAATGGCCGCTACACCACGTCATTATGTCCACCAGATACGCCTGGTTATGTTAGCTGTTCAATATCAGATGCTAGCTACACCCGACTATTACCTGGAAATTATGGTCAGAAAATGTGTACCCCCTATTTTTCAAAGAGACATGGTCTGTTTGTTAATTTCTTTGAAATACAAGACACAGGATCAATATGAGTACACTGTAACATTGGACCACTCATAAAATCCATACCCCATCAGTTAACCTTTCTCCAATCCATTTGCACCACTAATTTGGAAGCCTAAAACATAACCGCAGGAAAATTCATAGAGATTAGTAGCAACTTATTACATGGATGTTCATCAATTTAGTTTGTCTTAATTCTACATGCTATCCAAAAGCAGTGAAATCGACACAATGCCATTTCAAAGCCTCAAACAAGCTTGTGATCAATGACAAGCCTGAAGACTGTTAGCCACCTATTGTTGAAACATGGAACTGAAATCTCTGTCATTCAAGAATGCAGCAGGGAGAAATCAAATGACTCCAAGCTGTGACAAATGGAATCCAACGGAGGTAGCTGTTCCCCATTCCAATGATCGTCACACTCAACACCGAGTCGAGACTGAAATGAATTTTTTCTTCTTTTTCAAGAAGTCATAAAATGTTAGTCACAGCTCATTTGTCACTGAAATGGCCCATAAAATTGCACTTTCTTCAGTTATCTTTTCAATTGGTTCATTATAAAAGTAGCATGTTAGGAGGCAATGAGATTGATTCCTTTGTAAGAAGGTTAATAATAATAACCTTATGCACACATTTCGTTCGCATCTAACCACAATATTCAGGTCTTAATGCCTGATATAATGTTGGAGCAATCTCCGCGTATCCTGAATCGGAAGTTCTCTCAAAAGAATTTCCATAATTGATCCATAAACTGCGCAACAAATCAAACAGTGTTGATACAAACCAATAATGAGGGAAAAAACATTCGTAGTGTTACTAGATCAACGTCTCTGAAAGCTGAGCTAGAAGGCTACTTGGAATCAGCCTCTCGCTGGTTTTAAAATGTTCAGTGAGTGCAAGTGCCAGCTCAGGGCATTATACCCTCTCACATAGCCTACNATCAACATAAGTATACTCTAACGTTGGGCCACTCATAAAATCCATACTCCATTAGTAACCTTTCACCAAATCAATTGCACCTCTAATTTGGAAGCCTAAAACATAACCATAGGAAATTCATAGAGATTAGTAGCAACTTATTACATGGAAGTTCATAAATTTAGCTTGTCTTAATTCTACATGCTATCCAAAAGCAGTGAAATCGACGCAATGCCATTTCAAAGCCTCAAACAAGCTTGTGATCAATGACAAGCCTGAAGACTATTAGCCACCTATTGTTGAAACATGGAACTGAAATCTCTGTCATTCAAGAATGCAGCAGGGAGAAATCAAATAACTCCGAGCTGTGACAAATGGAATCCAACGGAGGTAGCTGTTCCCCATTCCAATGATCGTCACACTCAACACCAAGTCGAGACTGAAATGAATTTTTTCTTCTTTTTCAAGAAGTCATAAAATGTTAGTCACAGCTCATTTGTCACTGAAATGGCCCATAAAATTGCACTTTCTTCAGTTATCTTTTCAATTGGTTCATTATAAAAGTAGCATGTTAGGAGGCAATGAGATTGATTCCTTTGTAAGAAGGTTAATAATAATAACCTTATGCACACATTTCGTTCGCATCTAACCACAATATTCAGGTCTTAATGCCTGATATAATGTTGGAGCAATCTCCGCGTATCCTGAATCGGAAGTTCTCTCAAAAGAATTTCCATAATTGATCCATAAACTGTGCAACAAATCAAACAGTGTTGATACAAACCAATAATGAGGGAAAAAAACACTGGTAGTGCCAGATCAACGTCTCTGAGAGCTGAGCTAGAAGCTACTTGGAATCAGCCTCTCGCTGGTTTGAAAATGTTCAGTGAGTGCAAGTGCCAGCTCAGGGCATTATACCCTCTCACATACTGGGCAATATTTTTATGATGTAGGGGAAGCTAGCTCATCAGACAAAACTGGACAACATTTGCCGAATGTAGGAGGAAACTGGAGGCCCGAGAAAAAACTAACTATGCCCAGGAGAGATCACCCTCTCTAAAGCTAGCAGCACACGTCACCACTTTCGTTGCTTGTAGGCAATTTTCGTGGTCAGCAATTTTTGTGGCGGTTGCCGGTTTACAGCAGACGTCACCACTCAGTGGTCTCGTGTGCTGCCGATGGCCACGCATCACCACAACATACTGGCAACTACGAGCAACTGAAATCAAACTGGTTTGATTTTCGGCAACTTGTGGCAACTCGTGGTCACCACAGAATTTCCGTGGTGAGTGGTCACTGCCGGCCACAGCACACTTGGCCATTTTAGTGGCGACCACGAAAATTGCCTGCATGAGCAACGAAAGAGATGTGTGCTACAAGAATGATGGGGATCACACCCATGACCTCATTGGTGCCAGACGCTGCTGTTTCCACTACACCATCCTGGCAACCCTGTTGTTCCAACCCCCAAAAGGAACGGGACTTCATTCACTGACATTCATTGAAAAGTAATGACCACTGTGAGGGGAAACTTCCTGCCACTGTTACCTCCACAAACTTGCTCGCAGCTTTCACGAAGCTCGCTACACCTGTGCGAAGCTAAAGGTGTGTAAATTTCACTAGGAGCCTATACATTTCAGCTTCCTGGAGGCTTCCTCGGGCGATCAATCTTTGCACCGTTTGAGAGGTCAACAGATGGATGCGAACAACTCACATCTTCTTGTAGAAATATGAACATAGTTCAGCCACTATTAACCTTCAACAGGAGTACGCAGTTAGTACATCTTAATAAATAGGTGGCACTACAACGCAATAACCCCATGTCAAGTTGGAAAGACCCCTCAAAAACCACACCATGGATGAAGGGGCTGAAGATGCCATAGTGACATCTGGTAACAAATGACTAAACCAATCATTATAAATATCTGCACAAAAGTTATTCGTGCCTCTAGGTGAGAGATTTTGTGTGCAAGTTTGCTCTCAATGGGCAATTCACCAATGTTGGTGTCCTTAGGACTCACGCTAGGCAAATGACTGCCAAATGACTGGCCCATATACTTCTGTACATCTGAGCTGACCATTGACAGCCAACTTACATGAGAAGACTCCTTCGTGGAGGAAGGTTTGAGAAACCTGCTGATGGAAATTCATCATTTAACCAAGTGTTTGGGGGGGAAGAGAAACAATGGAAAGTACCTCAATCAGGCCTGTGGAATGAAGTACCCAATGAAGTACCCAGGGAGATGGTTAAAAAGAAAGAACAGCATGCCATTCACGTTGAAAAACACTGAGTCGCAACACCAAACAAGTGAAGCAGTAAGGGAGCGAAAAAACTGACATCATCTTTGATGAAATGGAAGCAAAAGCAGATGATTCCTCAACGTGAGCTGGACTCGCGTCAGTCCCGCATCAGTTGTTTGATCTATAGCGTACAGCATGTAGATATGCTGCTGTGCCAAAAAATCCACAACTCGCTCGTTTGTGATGAGTCACTATATGAGCAAGCAGTGGAAGGAGGAGTTGGAGCAATTCACTGCCCTGTGTCAAGCGTGCTAGTTGCAAGCTAATGATCATTGCATCAACAGTGTTTGTCCGCGATGCAGGGGGCCGTCTCATTGGTTCAACAGTTGGTTGTGGTGAAAGAAACTTGGAGATTTCATCATCGCCTCCGTCTTCACAGAGTTTAGATTTCTATGGTGTTGCAGGTCACTCAATGTGTATGAAGAGTTGAAGGAACGCAGTGCAGACCAGGTGTGGTGCAGCATCACGCAGGTGTTGCGACTGCCTTAAAGGACCACAGTATTGCTTCCCAATCCTGCGTTACACCTACCCGCCGCGTTAAGGGAGAGACCTCTATTGACGACTTGGTAAACTACGCATGCTACGTGCATTGTAGTGTAATCATACATTCTCCAACACTGGGGTGAAAGGCTTAACTACAGTATTGGAGAATGGTTCCGGTGGCGCCGGCTGTCGACAGAAAGTGGCAATACCGTGGTGCTTTAAGAATGGCTTCAAAAGTTGTGAGGAACATTTGCTGTGAAAGGCATCCCTACATTTAAGTGTGCTTCAATTGCGGGGAGTATGAAATACAATATAAAACTGTTCCTTTCCCAAGAAAGCACCATCAGTCTCTCTAAAAGCTTCGATCATCTGGTGCTTACTAAATCACACTAACAAGCTACAAACATTACCAGGGAACATGAAGGAAGAGGTGAATATTGGAGTTTGGTTACCAACAGGTATTCTTATTGTATAAACACACCACAAGCCCTTGCTGAGTAAGTCAGACTCCGATTAACATAGGAAGAAAAATATTTCAAACAACCGAGTTTGGGGCTCTACAGATAGACCAACCAAACGGTTGTCCTCTTGGCATAAATATATCTTCCACTTTTTTCATCAGAAATCCCATTTTCGAAAATCGCTGACCACGGACAACAGAATGAGTCGATAAAACATTAATGTGAACAAGACATGGTCCAGTTTCTGTGCAGTTTATGGGGACCATCCGGCAACTTTTTGTGCCAAATCGTTTGTTGCCCTCTTATTTGTTTCAGACAAGGTGAAACTCGCGACCACAACCAGCAATGCACAAACATGAAGCCAGACTTCTATTGACATGCCTGTATTATATATAGAATTCTTGCGAAACATCTGACAAATACAAACTTCTTTAAAAATTTGTCCAGGATTTCCTATTTGCAGGGGACAGCAGACGAAGATCATAAGATCCGCTGATTCACATGGCCCCAAGACCGAGCTTCCTCGATCAATATGGAGTAAACAGCTCCGATTCCCTAACCCATTGTCCGAGCAAAAATTCAATATTTTTGAGTTCGGTTTTGCGTTACACCTCAAAGCTTAGATCAAAGGTGCCTATATGTTGTCAATATTTACAGGGAAACACTTTCATTTCTGGGGAGTTCATAACCAAATGGATTGGTGGTCACACTGCCAACAAATATTGAACAGGTATTTACCTGGAGCGTTTTAGACTGAGGTTGTGGCCGAGTGGTATAGACACAGAACTGTGAAAGAAAATTTAATCTGTCTGAAGCTCAACTTCTATTGGAAATCCTTCAAGAAGCTGCTAATAGCCCCACAATCAAGAGCTTTGCACAAAGATGAAGCAAGAATTTTTGACTCGCAGTATCAATCAAATTCTTTTCGCTTGGTCACCATCATGGACTTTTTACCACCAACAAAGGCCACAGAGGACCATGAATTGAATATGTTATGTTGACACCGTCCTAGATGTCGATTTATTGTTACAGAACATGAGCCAACCGTCAGAAGGGAGGCGGCAACTTCAAAGGAATCCGCTACACCCAGGCGGGCGTATCTCATTGTTCCCGACCGTCCAAGCAAAAGAATTATTGATTCACTAGAGTGGGCCGATAGTACCTTATTAATCTGAAACCAAATATTAGCATCCTCAAACTAAATATAGCCATGGACCCTGGCTGACGATAAAGAAACACTTAATAGGGACCTTATCCCGGCAAATCTGGAATTCTGGTAAGTCCTGGGATATTTATTGCCGCTAGTCGTTCCGCTTTCAAAGGAAACGGTAAACACCACCAGGGGGGTTCATAACCCAAACAATCTTGAGGCAGAAGACTTATATTCTACCTCGTTCAAATAAAGAGACCTCAATCTAGTGCCTTATTGGGATTGAATACAATTGCGACGAGATTCGAAGCGAATTATACGATTGTTGAGTTTCAAGATTTTCTGCTTGTTTAACTGCAGTGTTATGATTTCGATTTCCAAATTTGGGTCATCTCATCAAACATGTACCGTTTTCATTCATGTACCCCAAGGTAACGGATCATAGAAATATCTGCTAAGACAAGAAGCAAACATTCAGGGACAAAATACCTGGAGGATGCCATGGGTATTTTTATAGCCATTGAATAGAAAGGTATGATTCTGAGCTACTCACTGGGCCACAAGTGACCAACAGTTACCCCCAAGAGCAGAAGTGGAAACTGAAGAAAAGGAAAATGCGACCAGCCTCAGATGTGGAATGAGTAGGCTGGCTAGGCTACCCTGCCAGAAAGGGATTCCAGATGCAACTGGTCAAGAAGTAGAGATTGGTCTGTGAGCCGATCTAAAGTCTGATTGATGACACCCTGGCTCATCCATCTTGTGTTGATTCAAGGCAGTCGTGTCCAAAACCTTCGTCAGGCAAAGGTCTCATCCAGGCAAAAGTCACGGGGGTGTCCCCAGATCATGTGTTCAGGATGTTCCTGTGCTAGGCCTCTGCACAAGGGTTATCAAAGGTAGAAGATTGCCATCAATTAGGCAATTACATCAACTTCAAATTTGTCGACACTTGTAGAGAGTAGTAAGGACAAATTCCTTGGTTTACACATTACAGGTAAATATTATAAGAAGAACATGTAAACAGACACTTAGCAGCTGCTACAGCACTTGTGAAGAACAGTCCTACTTTATTTTTGGAGCTAACAAGCTTTTTTGGCAATTGCGACAGAAAAGAAATCAAGAGCTCTGTCACAGCTGGTCGTGAGAGAAATTCAGTTGTGTACGTTACAGAAGGCAAACAGAATATAGAATACAAGAAACACTTTGTTTTGCCAAATGACAACATCGAAATTGCTGATAAGCAAAAAGCTTGTTGACCAAGACAAGAATGCTCGCATTTCTTACAGTAATTATGAAGTTTTTGCTGTGAATGTTATATCTTACCAAAAACATGTTACCAAAGAATTAATGATAATTGTGTTGATTTGTGATACTGTTACTGCTGTCAGTAAGTAAGACTTACCTTAATGTACCAGATGGAAATTTTGTCAAAGTCACATGCCGAATTAGATTCCAAAGAACAATGTAACGGTACTAAGAAACACACTTGAGTGAAGATACCATACTGTCCTGCAGGATGTAGTTGTACAACTGCTGCAATTGGATGTCAAAGACCGATGCAGACACAGCAGATGAATGTCCTGTCTGAAAGTTAGCATTAGCACTGCAGAGCCAAATGAACAACTGGTACAAACTTCTTATCACATGATCTGGAGGGAGGAAGCTACAGACCTTCCCCAAAGTTGCTTTCAATTCAAGATTACAAGACCCAATAGTACATTGATCAGATTTTTACAGAGATATGTACACATGGCGATGGCAAGTTTAACTTGGAGCAAACTTCAGTTGAACCATCATCAATTTCCCATTTCACGTGTGATGCTTGCTTGTGTTGTCCGACACCAAGCCCTAATTGGATATTAATGACCTGTCCTTTTTTCCAATAAGCTGTACAGCTGGTGAAGGGAAGGGTTGATCAGTCATCAACATGTCAGATAACAGTCTGTCGGACTTGTTTTTCTTGCCTGATTTCATCCAAGAAAGACCAAATTGTACTAAGTATCAAACTATGCTGACAATGATTTCATGCAAACTTGACATCTTTATCCATGTCTTATGGGAGGCTTCTTTTGTGTCAAGTGCCGATTTCAGATACGTGCTATTGGAACTAAACTAGTTTTCAACTTTATTACTTCCTCCCTCAAAGTCACTCTGAAGCTATCCAAGGTCAAAATACAACATCAATCATTTCTTTCACCAATAGTTGACAAAATATTGAAGAACCTCTGATTTTATGCCTTTACTGCATGACAGAAGAAAGGGAAAGACTACAAACAAGACGCACCAATGAAATAATGCCAATGAGGTCAAAGACACATCATATCACACCCTTTGACACATAAAAGTTGCATAAAACTGTACAAAATCAACCTGTTTGGACACCATGACTCAATGACAGTTCAATAATTTATTGCTTCAGTTGCATAAGTTGGAGGCAATTCAATTAAATCTGTTAGGCTAGTATGTCACGGCCCTAAAATGCATCAACAACATAGATGCCCTCCTTGTAAGCAGACTATCCATTGTTGATAATGTTTTGTTGTGTCTGCCCGCCCCAAACCAGGTCAGGTACCCTCTCTAACATTCACTGCCGACAATAAAGGGACAATAACGGGTGATGAGGCGGGCAATTATGTGCTTGATCAAGGCTATAAACTTGCAACCTTTACTACAGGGCGGCATCCTTTCATCTTTGATATAGTTACAGAATGACGACTGCCCCTGTTATCTGGTGGTTGAAGCAGGTGACACTGAGCTGTGGCCACTTAGTCTTCAGAAGTCATGACTTGACCAGGAGCTTTGAGACCCGGTCAAGCATAATTCACCAGAATGTCTACAACCTGAGCCAACTTAGAATGTGGAAGTGGCGACCAAAGACCATCCTACACTCAGTTCCCTGATGAACAGTCAACAGGAATTCTACCACCATGAAGACGAAGCTGTGAAGAAGGATGGAAGATCGCTGGTGGACAGCAAGTTTTGGCCAACACCGAGATTCATGTGTTTGAGGGTACCAATGGTGAAAGCACAAAGCTGTGAGCCAGGAAAGAGCGAACTGTCTTACATTGGCTCTGCAACAGTTTATCACACATCTACAAGCTCCTTGAGGGGAAATACTGGAGGAGCCATCTCCCACCTTGACCAACCCAACTCAAATTAGTTAATTACTGGAATGCACAGACAATCATTTGTAGTCCATTTCATCATCAGAATGCCAACATCGCCTTTGCATTTTCATGGTGAGAACACGTAACAAGTACATCCCCATTGGGCAAGCTTACGCTGAAATTGCCAAGTTGTCGATTCTTAACAGACTGATCAAATCCAAACGGAGCCAAGGCACCCAAGAACTGAATCCAACTTCATCCCAACTTTACTATGAATGCATGTGTAAAGCTACTCTCCTGCTTGTACCTCATGTACAGGACACAAGACAGATTGAGTTGAAATCAATTTCTACCTGCACTGGCCCTCAAAGCCTTTGATTTCACCTGCAATGGCTGATAACATGTTTTTCTGATAAGATCGATAGAAACAGGATCACTGTGATGTTTAACTCACTGAGGCTGTGTTTTGCCAAGGAATAGCCAAACGAAACCTTCTGCAATAGACATGGAATAGCCCAACTCCATTACATGTACTTCTTGGCAGAGTTTTCTGTACAGCTACATGGACATCTTCAATTGCCCCAATCCAGACCTCCAACAGTAGGACTTCTTCAGTGACAGTCAAGGCAAATGGTCATGTGGACAGCAACATGCTTCTGCAGATAGAGTACCACTAGAAGAGGCCTCCCCAACAGATTGGAAAGACCATTCCGCTAAGTTTGTTTCTTACCACAGAATTTAGTCTGACCTCGTGGATGGTACTTACCTGGAAAGATAGAAGAGAAAAGGAAAATTAGCAACAATCTTTGTCAAAAATGATCACTTAGGATCATAGAGTGGTAGGACAGTATACATGTACATGTATCAAAAGTCATTCTGGCATGCAGTTACTCCCACTTACCGAGTACGAATGTGATGTTCCCTTGAAATGAGGCAAAAATCCAAACATGGTACAGCCAAGCATTGTGATTCTTTGCAGTTACCAACCACCAAGCATAATGTCAAAGGTGTTTCTGGAGGAAACTACCTGTTCTGCATCAGGAGATTACAAGACACAGAAGAAGCTGAGATGACAAATCCACATCAAATGCTTCCACACAGAGATTACACTTTTCCTTCAAAACAAACTAACTCCTAAAAGTTGCCAAGCAGAACTGCTCATGTCCACAAATATGGTAGAACTGAATTTAACACCGCTCATGTCCACAAATATGGTAGAACTGATTTCAACACCAAGTATATCAAAAGTCTCAAAGCTTCAGCAGCAAGATGTCATGATATTTTGGCAACATCCGGACTGAGGCAGACATATTCCAAAGATTGAGAGCATCCTGCATCACCTCCAATACCCAAAGATGCTGCCAACACAATCACCAGCCCTCTTCCTCCATCACTCTCAAAGCAAACAAAGATGTCCAGGAAGAGACATTTACAGTTTTGAGAACATTAATGGGCAGATTTTCAAGAGATAATCAAGAGAGATTGTTCCAATAATGGTTTTATTGCCCCTGATATTGATGCTGGTGTTAGATATAAAAGAATAGACTGACACCAATTTTCAAGGCAAGTGTTCAAGTAAGGGATTAGCCACAGGGTGGATGTTCACTTGATTTCATCTGAAGTACTCTTGTGCAACCTGTACATTTCAGGTCAGACAGTACCTTTGAATGCACATGACATTTGCAAAAGTAAGGGTGAAAGGAACATCAGCAAGGCAGCCCACTCCAACGATGACGAAGGTTGCTGTGTATATTGTGCAATTATGTACATAGATTCTCAGTAAAGCCAACATGGAATACTCTTTACCACACTGGTCAAGTCAATCAACTCTGGAAAATGTGGGAGGGGTTTCCTGCAATTAAAATCAAACAATTCCAGGTCATCCCAATATCTTATCAACCCTATTGTCTTCCAACTTCTCAGCCGTGGTTATCATCTATTCTGCTGAAACCATCCATCTGATTATGACACCGAATTCAAATACATGGACTAAAACTGACTGTTATATGACCACAATGATGGACTGATCTTGCCAATGATGGGCCCAATAAAAGGAGCATTAATGACAAAACGTGTTGGAGTCCAAAACCTTGTTGAAGACCTTGAAGTTGGAAGACGATGGCTTTGATGACCTGGAATTTATGGGCCCCGTGAGTTTTGAGCTGAAGTCCAAGTGTTCTGCGGTTGTTGGTATCGGACTATGAACCTGAACTTCAACTTTACGTTGAACTTGAAGTTCATTGCACCAAACGATACTGAAGAGAAGGACAAATAATTCTTGCCTATCACTGAGGAGATCAGTTCAAAGGAGGAAATTCGTTCATGAGAGCACTGAGTTCAACAGCTCAGCCATGTTTCCTGGGAATGCTCCAACCAAATGCTCACTTTCTCTGAATTTCCATATAAAAACATCAGTGGCAATATCAACTACTGTCCAACCATTCTTTGTAACGAACAATCTCACGGCACTTTTTCTACATCAGCGTGCATTCTATAAAAGTGTCCTCGACTCTGTAAACTAGACTGTTGATGCGGCATACATCATTGATAGAAACATGCACTGGGGATGAAGAAAAAGTTCCTCATTACACCCGAGGCACTGTGTAAACTGACAATATCATAAACCAAACCAATATATCTACTCCAGATCCCTCTCATCTTAACCAAAACAAATCTAGTAGCACTCTCACAATCAGACCGCCATGGGGACCAATAAAATCCTCGATCAGATTCTGGGATATCTTTCCTATGAAACAGCATCCATTGCTTTGGATAACGAAGTCTTGATAAATCTCTTGTCTCCATAGTTTGCCAGCGAAGATTTAGGAGATATTGTTGTTCATTTGGAGCAACAGGGATGTTGGAGGCAGACTATTTGTCTTATTGGAGATCTCGGCGCCAATTCCTTAGGCACGTTACCCTAAAGTGGCTAAAGTAGCTGTTCAATCCACTCATTTGGGGCTCAAATGCAGAGCTATGACCAAGTTGGACCCATGTCAACTTATCTGCTGAGATTTTTGGTGAATTGTACAGAAATATTTCGTGTTCCAGCACAGTCATTTGAATTAATATACCAAACACCTTGCAACTCATCATACTGCAAAAAGCTTTTAAACATTTCAATTACGTCAATGATAAATTGAATTTGATGACTGTTGAAGCTATTGTCTTTTCCTCACAGTTAGGGGTGTTTTCAGGCAAAGAAAATTGATGACACTCATGGATCATGGGGTTCCAGCATCAATGTCTTTGGTTTCATTCAGCATGGTATGTCTGAATAGTGTCACAGCATGATACCCATCAGTGACAGTTTCGTCAACTTAGGGTGAAATCTACTAGTACATCATTAAAGGTGAAAAATGACTTAACAAGGGAAGATTTGTAAATTTCATGTGTTTGTACCAAAGTCAGCCCTTGAGGGAGAATGACAGGTGGTTTGGGTTGGTATTCATAATGTCTACCCTGCAGCAAGGAAATGAAAGCGAGGGTATCAGAAGCCCCTTACAAAGGAAGGGTGTGAAAGGGTAGTGTGTGTAGGCCCTAATTATTCCACAGTGATTTCACAATGTTGGGTTGGAGGTGTGGTGGGTGGTTGAGTCATTTATCATAGAGTAAACATTAGCTTGATGGTGACAGTTATGACACCCTGAGCCACAAGGAATGAGGGGACCACTTGCCGGTCTCCCTGCATGGGGCATTCAGAGTATGAGTGGATTGAAGTCGAAATTCTCAAATCACCCATTGATGGTTCATTGGAATTGATGATAATGAATATGGAGGTAGAATTCACATTAGTTTGGTAAGAAATAAGACAGATCTAGAACCATGAAGTTTTATGACTGCTAAGGTAATATTACTGCCATAAACATGTGGTCAGATCATGCAGTTTATTCAACTTCCTTAATAAAAACTTGAATATGCAAAAAGAAATACCATTCCCAGCAATTGATGATAGCATAGGGATGCCTCCATCATTAACCAGGTAAACGTATTCCACTAACTGCATTATTTTCGTAACTTTTTTATTCTGGATACCAAGAACCTATAACAACAACATTGGGAAATAAAACAATATTAGATCAGTTACAAGTGATCATTCTCGGATATTAGCCATTGGATTTGGATTATGAGAGAAAACATCAGCTACTGGTAGGCTCGTGCCTCAGCAAAGTGGTCTAGACATTGTCATTTTACATTCGGTACAATGAACTATGATGGAAAGCGAGAGCGCACACACTAAAGAATCGTGCGAAAAACCCAAGGAAGCATTGTTCACGAACTACAGGAGCACGTGGCATTTCAAATTTCTGAGCGAATACAGTAGATTGTAGGATTTTTTATATGGCAGATGAAACTTGCCCATAAATCGGGAAGTTTATGGGCAAGGGATATTGTATTGTTAACAATAATCCTTTTGGTTGTTGATCAAGGCGCTATGGTGGAGAAATAAGACCAGAAAACAGCAGTATGACAAGGCTGAAGTTTTCCAATATGATCCACGGTATTTATTTTTATGAAGGATGTGTTTATTTTGTATCTTTGGATGGCTTTCCAAAGTCATCAATTTGTGTTCATGCGTGTTGAAAATGTTCCACCGAACAGCGGCAAACATGGTCAATTACAAGCCAGGCGACTTACCGTTTCCCAAGCGATCCTTTAATTGCACTCTACAATGCAGTTTCACCTCTCGCTCAAACAATGCTCGAATAATGATTGATGACCCCGCGACTCCTAATTGTCGCAATACTTCTGTGGTGATTAGTACGAATCCTTTGAACCTGCCGTCGAAAAGCGCATTACATGAATCATGCATGTACAAGCCAAGGACTGGCATTGTTTTGCAGACCCCTCTCCGACCCTCTATTGTTTCTTTGACCCTCGGCCAAACCGGGCATTCATGAGAGGGCAAATAACCCCTTCACCCTTCCAAGGTCGTGGATGTAGCCAGGAAGAGTCAGCTGCTGATCATTATTGGCTTTCTCTGAGAATGTTAAATATCTCATCAAGGGATAGGTCATCCATCATTCGGATGATTAGCAACTCTTACAATGCCTATCAGACCCAATAGATTTTTTTACTGTCTGCAGCTAACAGATCATTAAGAAGCATTTTTAAAGGAAAGACAGCTTCTGCTTAATGATTTTTGTGAACCAGCTTTGAAAACAGACTTTTTTCACTAGACTGAAATGTAGGCTACTATAGGGCCTACTGAATAGTGAATAGCCCAAACTCCCCCGTACTGTACAGGCTGGTCAAAGCTTTGAGATAGAATCTTCCATATATCTATAGATCTAGATATGACCAACTTCATTATTTTTATTCCAGTGAACCGTAGGCCTACTGCTGACCATAGGCCTATTGCTGACCAGCCACCAGTATCCATCTTGTACGTACGTACATCTGTTCTTCTTGATCAGTCATTCTTGATCTTGTCATTGTTGGCAAACCTTTACTTTCACTGCTTTCCACTGGAACCTGCAAACTGTCACAACTCGGAGGTGTTGCCGTGGCTGTTCCTCTTTTTTCAATGTTTTGCCCCTGTTACACTGCAACAAGGATGTCATGATGCAATGTTTTTTCATTGCTTTACTTTCTTTAATGTCTTCGCAAAAATGCTCGCAGCGCAGCCCTGCCCAGATAAAAAGTCCCTCGGGTTCCTCCTTGAAATGACCTTAATGGCTGTCCACCCACCACAAGGAAAGCAATAAGAATGCCACATTTTTCTGTCAGGGAAAGAAGTAATATAAGGCTAATGTCTTTTCAATCACCAAACTCTCCATCATTAATCAAACCCACGACATGTCACACCCTACATTTTCCCAATTGTTCCACAGAACTCGATCAAGTCATTAAAGACATTAATCACCAAATACTCTAAGGTGGCATCAACATTTTTGAAACATATTCCACGTGCCTCCCTGACACATCCATCATTTGTCACCTGCATCATTATGAATATTTCAGTAGCCGTTTTAGGCGAACGTCTGCTCCCTTGATTATGATTAGTAGGAGCAGACGACAAAATCATATTGATACTTTTTGGTTCATATAAACAGCTCCACCTGGTGTAATGGTTGTAGACCGTTTCCTTCAGGTCCATTCTGGGACAGAAGCCATCGTCTGTCCCAGAAGTGCAGGAAACTGCCAATCAGAGATTTGCAGACCATTGTTACCACATCATCAGTTACCAAGCTTTACGGAATACCATTCCATTGTTCCGACAGACATCCTCTCAGAACAGGGTCTTCAAGATATCTCCTGTCTTCATAAAGCGTGATTCATTGGCACATGGATCTGGTCCATTTCCAGTCCGTTTGCCCCTAGTTTTCCAGACAGGACAACGCAAAAGTCAATTTGATTTATTTTTTACGGACCTGAATCGGACAAAATCCGTGTACCAATGAACCCCGCTTTAGGGAGGCAACTGAATCTCAGGATACGCTACAGGATATCTGCGTATCAACTCCTTTGATTTTTCACATATTTCTCAAATGTTTTATGGTCTCATATCCATTAAATCAATATGGGAGATGTTTCATTCCTAATCTTAGCAAATCACGATCATTTTCACACACTCATCACTAGAAACACATAAATATTTCAAAATTCACCATTCTCCATCCATATCAACATCTTTATCACTTTGCCAATGATTTTAATGGACATTAGTGATACAATTGAAATGGCAAAGGCTAGCAATTTAAATTGACAAATGATGTACAATTACCTCTCAAGCAATGAAACATGCCAGGTGTAAAATTAATTGATCTTTGTGCTATTCATTGTTTTTTTACAACGTGTAGATTCAAATCAGGTGAGTGATTGTCTGGAAGGATTTTGTTTGATTACAGAGAGAATGCTGCTTTCTTTAAGGTGAAAACAAAGTGGAAGCCACTGCCAAGAGATTTTCAAACAGCAACTTAGCAAATAGGCCGACCCCAATTTTACAATTACTTCTTTACTCTCTGAAGAAAGCAAGCAGAACTATCGCCCTGGCAGAGCTTCAGAATAGTACTACAGAGGAAAATCTCATCCCTGGTCTCAGAAGATACAGCTACCGAGTCTGACAAACTCAATATCAATTTCAATCTAGCCGTCTATGAAATCAACAAGATATTTTCTTTTCTGAATTCTGGCTGTCTAGTGGCTGTAAGAAATGCAACGCTGAATGAGATGGACTTCTCAAGCAGTAGTCTGTCTGAGTCTGCTGCAGAAAAAGCACATGTTCGTATGTTACATCTACATCAAATTCTAGTCAAGATAAGATGAAATGAGGATCATTTGATCACCAATAACTCAAACTTGATAAATGGCGTAAAAAGATGCTCTAACATGAAAATATATGTTTTTCCCATCTTTTGCTTTTCACTCTTTCCAACACCAAACAGTGAGTGAGTAATCATCGTTGGTACTGTTCTCTGACTAAGCAGCAAGGATATATCGAATAACTGCAAGTATTTACCGCCAAAGATCTGAAATGCAGAGCTGTTTACGATGCCAGATAAAGTCTAGTTCACAATAAGTATACAGTGCAATCATGTACATTTATGTCCACATGTATACATGACCTTCTACAGACTTCAGTTGGTTTGAACATGGCATTAACTTCCACCAAAATCTGCCTAGAATGCACACAAGGATATGTGTTGAGCTTGTGTTTTTTCTCCAAGGTATACATTTTGACTTATCTCAATTGCAATGTTGAACACACCACTAACGCTCTAGTCCCTAACGGTATGTCAATACAGTTGAATGTAAGATGTGGCCGATACGTTACATGCTTGGTTAACTTGAAACCTTACTAATGCAAGTTATCGGGAAACAACATCCACTGCACCCTTTCGATAACTGGATATAGGGAACTTTTTGATGCCGTGATAGATCCGGATGACTTCATCATTGTTATCAGGAAAGAACATACCCATACAAAGTTCACATTTCAATTGAGGAATAACTATACGTTACTGAGGAAGACAAGAAGAGGCATCTGTCCAGCTCATCTGAGGAGCAGGAGCTCAAATTCAATCAATAATACAAGTCTAACTTGTTGATTACATGAGTGATCTTGTGTCAATGCCAATAGCATTCTTTTGGTTATCACTGAGGGCTTGTGTAGCAAGCACGTCATGAACAACTGTGAGAAAAGATGGCTTGAACAAGCACAGAAGTTGCGTTGGTCATTGCAGCCCTGTTTACTTATTTGCATATTGACATCCAAGGAGACTTCTCCACTGACTATGTTTAAACCCTGCAACCTGTCACCCTGCCCATGCCAAACGTTCGGTCCACAGACGGCCTTGGTAACTACAAAAGGCTGTTGGTTCTTCATTCAGTTGCAGAGCCTTACTATTCTTTATTCATATACAATATCAAATTATATAACATTACAAAAAGCCTCCAATAAAGAGCAGTTTTTCATACTTGTCGATTTCTAAGAAGGTGGTAACCCTGGGGAATCATGAAAGAAATCCCGCTCTAAGATTTCAGATCTTTGCAACATCAAACAGACAGTTCCTTTCAGTTTGGATTAAGAAGTTTAAATCGAGGAACACAGCATGTACAAAGAAGAGAAGACAGAAGATGCACTGTCCCAAGGGATGCTGTCTTTAATGTAATATGATTCCTCTTTGTCTTCCCATAAAGGGAATTTTAAACTCACAATACTAGTACAAATCAAAGGGATGTAGGAGTTAGAAGCAGCTGAAGTAATGTTTGACGAAAGTCTGTGAATATAACAACCATCTATCTCTGCAGAACACTTTTTTCACTTGGGCCTCTCTAGTTTCACCATCAGAATGAGGATTTAGCCCACACAAGAACCTTTTGCAGGAAAATTTCACTGGTTCAGTTGGTCCACCCTCACACCTCTTGGAATAAGTACAGCTGGACCATTTTCTCAACTCCTGTAGCAGAATCAGTGACAAGTAAACGACCCGTTCTGGAACTTATTCTGGAGTGCTCAAAAGACTGCACAACAAATGGAATACTTGTTTAGGACGTTTGTTTGTCAGTCTTAAGCCTAGCGTACATCGGCCTTGTGACTGGAAGCAACTACCGGCAATGGCGATTCCGGCAACGGTTGGTGACTACCTGGAACCAGCAGCAATTGATCAGATGCTCAAACAGGCCGATGTACACGCACCGGCAACGCTTGCCGACCGTTGCCGCAAGTTCCTCATGTTCTGCCAATGGTTGCTTCTAGTCGTCTTCAGTTGCTTCAGATGTACGTGCGCTGACAATGAATTGCCTCGTTTGTGGAGCACACCTGGTCACGTGAATGTTTATCACATGACTCCCGAGTGGTCCCACATTGGAAGACATCGACAATTTCCGTGTAGCATTCAGCCAGTAGCATTGCTCCAGATTGAAGACTGGATTGTGCCACTTGTTACCGATGACCTGTCATAACTGATGTGCGTGGAACACGTACATCGATAGCGACTGTTGTGTTCAGCTGCTTCAGTCGCAAGGCCGATGTACGCTTAGCTTTAAACATTTGTTTGAAAGTCTTGTTAAGTCCACTTTTTTCCAGATTCCTGACTTAAGAAATTACGTGTATGGTCAGGATACACGGTTCAAGGCATCAAATGCACACAAGATCCTTGCATCTGAGGAATAAGATGACTTCACTTGAGGATACAACCGCTGAGCCACAACACGATGGCTGAGTGACTTTCTGAATGGAGCATGAACGATCCTTCCACTTTTTCTCCATGAGTCAATGAGTAATGGCCGACAGGTTACGCGGCGAATATTTCCATCACGTACATTTTGGTTAATCACGACTTCAGCAACATCAACAAGCTTGGGAACATCATGTTTATATGACATGACATGCTCTACAGGAAAGCGCAGCTGAGGCCAGGTTGAAATTCACGTGGGCCATATATCAAAAGTTTGGGAACCTGTAGAAGATCTTCATCCTTCTATCAGGAATTTCAGCAGAACATTTACGTTTATCAATGTGTTTTAGGTTTTCCAACTTTTTTTCTCAACTAATACCTGTTTGTGCCAGGTAGATTAGGCAACATGAGATAGTTTCATGCTTTCCTCCATGGATCAATTTGAGGTTGAATATCCTAAAACCGAAAGTGAGGATGAATTTGAATACATCCGAATAGGTTGTGAACTCTGGTGGCAGCCCTGTGAAGTGTCCCTTCACGCAACAAAGTAAAGACTTTAGCTGCGACATGTAGAAGTGGGTGCAACATCCGACAAGAGCTGATTCTAAAGGTGATGTGGATCAAGGTGCAACCCTTGAAACAAACATACCACTTTTTTTCCTCATTCCTGAAAACATTTTGTTTACCCTGTTTGTTAGGTACAGGTGTGCATGACTGCCTTTGGCAACACTAGTAATCACCAGAAATTCAAAACGCTACTTGACCAAACCTTTTAAATACAAAATTCCTCACAGATTTTCTAAACAGGACCAACAACAGGTTTGATATTCATTTCTTTGAAGAATGAGAAAGTGTGATCAACTTTCTCCTCTGGAGCGATACCACTGAAAGGGCAGGCTCCCTGCATCAGCCGAATCCAAACAGAAGGGTACTCTATTAGACTTTTCCATCAGGGCCTAGGCTATAGCATTATTGGCCCTCAAGCTGGTAAGTAGGGTAGGCCATCTCAATCTCCGCCAGAACAGCTGGTACTACTAATCCAACAGAACCGACCCAACAGAAAAGCTTCTTTGGGGATTCACTGTGTTTTTATTTGTTCATCCTGTTCTTGAACAACAGCAACAGCAAGGCAAAGCAACACTTCTAGTCCTCGGCCCGTATCAACACTACAGGCAAACAATTATTGGCCCATGTGAAATCCATGAAGAGCTGTTTCAGGTATATTTATCTGCGTTATTTTGAAAATTCAATGATCTTGCACCAGGGAATGATTAGTCATCTTTCTGTAGAGTGGAAAAACGTCAATGGAAAATATCGATCAAATCTTCACTCTGTTTTAAATTTGCATAAGAATACTGAACATGCTAAAAGTGCTCCACTCACAGCAATGTACTCAGACCTCAGAAATCCCCTTCGGAGACACTTAACCATTGTAAAACTGAACTTCATCATGTTTTATTCTTCTGTCAATGTAAAACAAGGCTACAAAAACCCGGCAAACATTTATCATTGTTTTAGCTGATAGAGCCACTCTGAATGTGTTTTACGAGTCTTTTAACAAGACTTGTGCAATAAAACTAACTAATGATATGGCAAAAAAGTCCATCAAAAATCTCAGCCCTAATTGATATAATGGACAAAAAACTCAATGGGGATGATAACTCATTTTTGCTTCTCTCTGCCTCGGAGTGAAAATAGGTGTAGTCTGCAAGGAAGGCCATCTGATGTGGTGGTAATGCCTTCAAGTTCCCATATATAGACCACAAAGGGCTGAGTCAAATCTTCAGCTATCCTTCAAGGAGTCTGCGAACTCCTCCAAGGTGACACCAAGTAAACTTTGCGTAACACTTGAACCCGATGGAGATGAACTCATATATTGGAAATGTCTGGGAGACAGAGTCAAGATGGAGAAAATGAGAAGTTGACAAGTTCCTGGCCAATAAAAGATATTGACTGAGAAAGGAAAGACTTCTTTCAAACCATGTTGCTTTGTTTGTCCATCGGGCAACTCCTTCGTCTGTAACATTCAATTCCTAATTAGGTATCTTGACCCAAATTATGTAAGGTTTGGGCTTAATTGTTGAACATTTGGTGTAGTCTAACATTATAATGATCATAATGAGGCAATGAATAGATCATTTTGTGATAGGGTATCATTGACAAATTCACCCTTTATGAAGGGAATTTACATCAGGAGTGGCTAGGTTAGGCCTAGTCGGCTCAAAAGGTCATGAACCATGAGACGATGAGCATCATTATGTCGTCTATATATCAAATTTACTTTAATAGGATAGACATGATTGTTTGGCGTGGTGAAACAGGACTCCATTTTACATCAGAATGTCTGTTTGTGTTGTCCCAATCATTTCCGTTCCCCTAACCTCAAAACCAAGGAAGGTGAAAAAATCACAAGATTCTAACATTACCACAACCAACAAAGAAACTAAATCCCATTATATTTACAATTGTAAATACTAATAAGGTAAACAAGCAGAAAATTTACACCATTTTCATTCAAATCTCGCTCAAGTCGGTACTCACAGAGGACAGATTTCTGTTTATTTTTTCAAGTTGACTTTATTTACACTCTTTTTCGATGTACTTTTGAGTATAAAAGACTTTTATGAGGGGTAAACACAGAAGCAAGAGGGCCTGAGAGGATTTCTCTTATCATAAGATTCACTAGAGAACTTATGGTTGTAAGTCTATTTGAACATGGTACACAAGATAGTCTTTTCAGTCAAATATCTTCCTATTTATTCACTGTCTACGTCCAGGGGAGTGATCTACACCATTTGGTGATGATTCAACACGCTAATGAAATCATGCTGGATAATTACCTTAATTGATTCCCCAGTAATGTCCTCGTTAAATTCCGATGAGTTACGTTTCATGCTGTTCAAAAACAACGCAGGTTAGAGGTCGAGAGATTTTTGCACCACATGAAGCCAATCTCAACGTCTGCATAGTATAGGTACATTAATTTCAAAGTAAGACCCAATGTCAGGAACTGAATGAAACTAGAAAGTATTAAATTCCAAATTGCACAAACCCCACTGGAAAGGTCAATTTTGTCAAAATGAAAAAGCTGGAACGGCAGCTGAAAGCCTTCACAATGATGCTTTGGAAAGCTCTCAGTGAGTGATACTTTCCAATGAATACCTAGACGACAGGGTTTTTGTACAATTTCAGGATTTTGGTGGGTTTTTTAATTTCAATGAAATTGGTAGTGACAGTATTATTTTACTTACCAACAACATCAGTTTCTCCATGACATCCATTTGGCTGCTGATGCAAGGAGAAATCACAATCGTTATTTTTGACTTCCAGGACGAAAAAGAAAGAACCTCAGAATCCATATTGCCCAGTTTGATTCAAATGCTGGTGGTGATGCGTCAGAGTTAAGGCTCAAACTGTCATCCTTGAACCATTTAGATTTGACTTGTGAAGGAGGAATCACCAACTGCCAGGTGGACCTTGGTAAAATGGTCAAGCTTATGGCAGGGACCGCAAATGATATAACAGCTACCATGACAACCTTCTTGTCTCCTTCAAGTATCCATCAACCACAACAAAAAGATCCTCATCTGAGATAGCAACCCTTTTTGAAAATCTTCATTTTTCGTCTTGTTGGAGAGACTTGCTGACAGCATAATTCTATAATTTCCCTCTCATGTCTAGCCCAAGTTAAATCTTCCCATCTTGAGGACCAATTTGTGGACATTACTGCTTTTTCTTACATAGCATTATCTTATACCCATCCAACATTGATGACCACAATGGATATCAAGACTGATGTTGACCAGATCAATTGTGGCATCTTGGTCAAGGGTTACTTTGAAGGGTCCTTAAAATGAAGGGAGCGAACAGAGCATAATGTCTCCTTAAACTTAATCTGTAAAATTGGAAAATCATATGCAACTTGATGTCAGGTGTGTTCCTGTGGTTCGTTGGGCACATTCCATTAAATCACAGCAGGAAAATAGCCTTAATGAGTGATTTCTGGCACAAGCACCACAGCTTCTCAGTCTTGAAGCTGACAAATCCAACACCATCCTGAAGTCATCAGCAGTCTTGATGCTTACTCCCTGTCACTGCATATCTATAAATCTGTGTGGTGAGGGGGGGCGGGGCGAGCACTGAGAAGCCCTCATATCAGGATGACCCAACAAAGCTTCGTTCGTCGTCTTCATTTACCAGGAGAATTTTGGATACGTCTGAAGGGCCAGCTTGTCAATGATATACATGTAAGCACCTTAATGAAAACTAACCCTATTTTGACCCCTGGCAGATGCACAAACAGAACCCAAGAGCTGTCTCCATGGCAAGTTTTACCAAAGGGTCCTCAGTACATTTGTAGTTTTCCCAGAGCTAAAAAATCCTGGTCTCCTTGTTCCTGAATGATGCGTTTCCACGGGAAATTCATTGGTAAGGTAACAAGGGTCATGGCTAATCAGAACCCTCAACGGATTCCACAGACAAAATGCCAATTACAACCAGTCTATGACATCTAACGGTCTCCATCTTCCACTCTCATACTGTCCAGGTCAGACAATGATGACAAGGCATCCCACCGAGAACTGTCCGATGGTGCTGACATCAAAGTGTTGGAGACAAAACATCTCGGACAATGCTCCGGTCAGGCCCCATTAATTTGACCCTGTAGGCCCCATTATCACCTGGTGGGTCTGTATTATTAGTTATCATCGCAGTGTTCATCCAACGCCTTTGATCCTATCTGTTGGTCGAGACGTGAGTTCGAGACGTGAGTTCGTCGACGTTGCCAGTGGTGTTCAGACAAGTTAGGAATCTTCCTTTTATAAGACTTGCAAATCATGTGATGCTTTCTTTGCAACAGTGTGTGAGGACTTCTGTCACCTGGTAGCATATTGAATTGACAACTGATAATAGTCTCCTTTTCCAATACATGGTATAGTAAACATAAAGTCGTATCCGAATTTTGCAAATTTTCGACCCCAACCGGGGTCTTCCTCAGGCACTTTCTAGTAGAGATCCCATACATTCACTTCTGGGATCTCTACTAGAAAGTGCATGAGGAAGACCCTGGTTGGGGTCGAAAATTGGCAAATTTCCGAGACGACTTTACGTTTACTATCATTTTGTGTGTCGTTTTTGTGCTCTATGTTGGATTTCCAATACATGGAATTTTCAAATCAAAACTCTTGAAACCAATCACACTTGGATAAGAATTTTGGATCATATCAAGCAGAGTGCATGCTACAGCGTGTATTTCAATGCTTTCTTTTGACACTGCCTACTCTCAACTCAACTCAAACCTTAGAGAAGTTGTGATATTCATTTCTAAAGTCATCCGCATCATAGAGACAAATTTACTTGCTTGATTTAACCCAAACACACCGAGTTATGTTAAGAAATCAGCCCCCTAGCTTCATATAATACATCCAATTTCTCCACCCAGCTGTCCCAGTTGTGCTAAGATGAAGTACCGCAGTTCGGTTGCAATAACACAATACAGGTAACAATGAAACTCTGATTAGGAGGTGGGGCTGAACCTTGCTGGTGATTTCTTTACTTCACACCTACGACTATATGACAATGGCGGCTATTTCCACATTTACTCTGATGTTCCATAGTCTTTCATATCACAATACTGAAGACCTACTTTCCACATATCATACTTGAGGTCTGATAAAGGGTAACATAGGCCCATCCAGCAGCTAGCTAGTTGCTATTGTTGTCGAGCCTAGCAGGTCACGAGGCTTATGACACCCTCATGGAGGCAGAACTTTCGAACTTTCCAGACCAATAAAGAGTGTGGCCTCAATCAAAATTCAGTACTTGTAGGTCACAAGTAGGCATCATCCAGCTCCTTTAGTATTAAGTTTCAGTTTTGTAGGTCACAAGTAGGCATCGTCCAGAGCTACTTTAGCATTATGACTCAGTAATGTAGGTCACAAGTAGGCATCATCCAGCTGCTACTTTAGTATTATGACTCAGTAATGTAGGTCACAAGTAGGCATCGTCCAGAGCTACTTTTGTATTATGACTCAGTAATGTAGGTCACAAGTAGGCATCATCCACCTGCTTTAGTATTATGACTCAGTAATGTAGGTCACAAGTAGGCATCATCCAGTCACCTGCTTTTGCCATCAACTCTCTGGATACCCTTCTCATTCTCTAGCTCTGTTGGGGATTCGTCCTTACAATACTTTTCTCACAGAAGTCGATCCATGGCTGGTCACATTGGCTTCTTTGCGTCAGTTGATCGACTTCTGAGGAATGCAACCCCGGTTGAAATCGATACATCCAAGATGAAACCATACTCCATAAATAGGACTCATTCCGATACTCTGTAAACCAAGTCATTATTTTCTATTGATTAACTCATTTGTTTTTATTATGTCTGGAATACGTTATTATAGCGGCACACTTACTTTGTCAGGATTTAAAATCCTTGACAGTAGAACTCATAATGGACTCGTGAAATTTCAATGTGTGTTGGTTAATTCCTATACATATTACATGCAGTCAATTAGTCATAGTTTTCATCTCCGCAAAACGAGTCAATTTTTTTGTGCGCCATATGGGCTGGGGGATATTTCATTGATTTCCCAGGTTACGTGGGTAATCACAGTGTCACTATGCTCAAAATGACGAATTTCCCAGATGGTGCAGAATTGTCTGATAGCAGTTGAAAGCTATGAGAATCATGGATGCTATGAGCTGTCTAGTTTTCTTCAACTGACTCACATGTGATCTGGGAGAAATATGAAACTTTTGATGGTTCTAGTAACTAAGCTCAGGCACATCAGCAAATAGGGTCCAAATTTCCAAAGGGTGTCAGTAACACAGTGTCAAATTTCATCTCAAATAATCGGATAGAACAATTTGTCATGATGGCTAAGTTACTGGTACGCAAGCTGTGCATTTCATAGTACATGTACATGTATTGGCTACTGCCGATGTCTCTTTCATTTCAGCCAGTTTACACTGGAAGTGGTTGTGTGACGGACAATTTAAGTCATTTCTCTACCTTTCGAATTGGAGAGGTGAACTGCAGGCTATATTATAGAAATCGCTTTTTCGAGTTTCAATGTTTTAGTTGGTATAAAGAGGGAAAAGATCAATGTAACTTGGCCTACTCAGTGTTTGTCTTTTGTGTTTACAAGTTGACACACCATGGGGGTCTAAGTCCCAAAATGGCATACTCATGGGATGACATTTTTTTGTACACAAATTGTTATTATGAACCACTCTAGACCTATTACATTATTTTAGTATAACATTACTTGATTCCTACAGTTACAGCTTATTTCCTTCGGGTACCCTTGAGTGCCAGGGTCTGTAATCATATCTTTAGCCTGATCTAATGATGATTTTATTTCCTTGTCAGCTAAATTTTCTCCGAGGTGCCACTGCTCAGCGGGTAATTCTGTGGGCATTATCTTAAGAGCGGATTGTTGCACTGATTACTTCAAATCAATCAAATTCTGTTATTGGTTGATTGGGTGCAAACACCTTTTTAAGCTGGTGGTAAGATCAAAGGAGCTTTACGGTAAAAAACGAACGTCAATCACAGTAGTCAAACTGTTTCTTCAGGTTTGCATCATCTGTGATCCCCTCTGTCATGTAGTTACATAATCTTTGCGAAAAATGCAATATGTGACAGAAAATCTTGACTGAAGATCTGTTTGACAATCAGAGGAAAGTGTTTTTTATTGCACATGTGATTTTTGGGAAGTCGTCCTTCTTTGATTACAATTCTTCAGGTGAGAGTGTTCAAAGCACTTGACTTCTTCCTTGATCCCCATCCAGGAGTTTTTTCATAAACATGTACCATACTTAGAATTTCTATATAGGACAATATAATGAAGCAGCACAATTATGGATTAAGTAAATACATCGAGAGAGCATTCTTATAACAGAGGGACCCATCATCATTGAATCCGGATGTTCTCATCATTTGCTTGATCATTACATATGCATCGATTAATGCAATCCAAAATCACAGACAGGTTTTTTAATTGGCCTAGTTCTTCCCAAGTCCTCGCAGTGACACTCCAACCTTAGCTGTCAGTCAAAATTCAAGCAAGCAGAAATAATAGAGCAAAGCTGGCAAGTTTAAGCACCCTTGACTAATCTAACGGAAATCTTAAAATTCCTCACAAAAAAAACAAACCAAGTATTCTCTAACTTTTTATACTCAACCAAAAAAACACACAATATTTAGCTCCCCCTTCAATATTAAGTCATCTGTAAAAGCTTTGGCTTTTGTGCCTCGATTTTGCAAATCAAGTGTGAGGTGGAACTTCAAATATATCTAATAAGATTTCATGACAATATGACGGAAATATGTGGTTTGTCATCAGGCATTACAAAGATTTGTCTAACTTTTATTTCAGCACAAGAATAATGCAAATACTGTATTGCTTCTGTACATTTTGTACACTTGATTCTATCCAAGACAAAGTGCAAAGTACACCATAGAAATATCATAATATGCTGAATGCCATAATGGATGATTTGTAACAAGACCATTCCATTGTGTTTTTAACAGACTTCCTCCATCTCTTGCTGAGTTAATCGCCTTTTTCACAGACATAACAGACTGAACTCCCGACAGTTCATTGACTTAAGAGGTGTTAGGAGAAGTCCTGTACAATAAAGCCTCCGAGGTGTAGAATTACTTTCTGTGTGTGTTTAGCCACTTGAAATTCTTTGAGACTGTAACTCCCTCATGATTTCAACAGTGTCTATAGGCCTTGTGGCCAGTCGTACTTGTACTGCAGAGCATTTGTCATTCCTTGCCTATGAGATCTCCCTATACCATGTTTGGCCAGCCAATTTTCCTTTTTCATGGTTTTTTTACTCTTTTTACTCATATTGTCAGTTTCATTACCCTGCAAGCAATACCAAGAGCTACATTGCTTTTTGGGCGAGGCTACAACAGCCCGTAAGAAAGATGTCATTAATACTCAAGTAAAATCAACAAGGTGGCCCAGAGAAGGTGTCCACTGAACAAAGGTAAACAACAGAAAAGCTATTGTTCAAGGAACACCTTTTCTGGACCACCCCGTAGCATGGACTAATATTGAGCGAGATTATCCATCAGACCATCCCTGACCACATCCATGAAGGACTTCAATGCACCCTGTCAATGTTTCCACAAAGATCCTTTCACCTTCCGAGTCTGCATCACATCCACTATCAGATCACCAATTCCAGTTAACTCAACTTACCAAATACCACGATGTATTTTTCAGGAACACCAGACATTTTGGTAAATTAACAGTTCCCTAAGGGGCAGCTGCAATCCCTGTCGAAGATTTCAAACAAAACAACTCTTTGAACTGGGCAAAATCTCATCACTTGATTAATATTATCTCAAATGCCTAACAAAAGAAATGGTTTATTTTTTCATTTAATGACATTGTTGAAATCCATGCATCGATAACGTAAATCTCAGCCTGATCTCCACGGACAAATATTTTGCCAGTAGTCCCAAATTGAGCTGAAAATGGGCAATCTCATTGTCGAAGAATACATCACAACAGATCAAAGGAACATCAAAGTGATTTGAATGTTTATGATGTCTTGTCCCACGGGATTGAAAAGCAGAAGTTCCAGGTAAAAAAACAACAATATCGGGTTAGGAAAAACCATCAGGTGATAAAAAAACATGTGCAGACTTTCGATCGAATGAGATCAAAGTGTGGGATATCAATGACAGTATGGCTGGAATGTTTTCGTTCACCTCCAAAAGTAGCAATAAATAACTGAACTTCGGGAGAAATTCTTTAATCTGATAGCCCAGGGCAAGCAAGGGAATGACAAGATAAAGTAAGCTAGCCTACAGAACAGTTACAGAGATTGAGGAGTAAGCCACCTAAAACCATCACAGAGATTTTTTGAGGGGTGCATGAACAATGGGCAAGGCAAGGAGGACTTTCTGAGATGACTTGAAGTGTATGGTTGGATGTGCCTGCACTTCCGTAACACATGTTCAAATGACAGTTCCTTTTAAACAAGATTTGAAACTGCACCTGGTAACTTCTCATCTGAAGTTACAAGTATTTCATGTGACATTTCCTGAGGGCATCACGGCATAAACCAAACAAGTACATGTACAAGTAGGCCTACATCCTAGGTCATCTGAGTCCATACGCAAGAACGGAATCTAGTTCAAGCTGGACAGAAGTTCAAGGGCTTGTGGTCAGCTTTTCAGTACAGAGGGAAATGTTCCAGCAGAACCGGACATCTTGTACAGATCTAACTTTCATTTATGATAACATTTAGACAAGACAAGAGCCTCACATCAAAGAACAGGTGTATCAATATTGACAGGACAAATCTGAGTCAAGGATTTCGTCCTGAATTGGGATTCGCAAGTAAACATGGTCCAATATGATGTACTGTGATTGACTCAACTACTTCACTTTGTAACCTTTTCAGGATGTCTCATGACAGCCGGGGTAAAAAAACAAGGCCCTGATGAGAATCAGCCTCCAATTAGAATTGTTTTTTGCCCACGGTAGCTCCTACCTCGAAGGGCGTCGGTTCCGAAGAGTCAGACACTATTCCCATCAGGAGACCCTGCCGTTTGATTTGACGCCCAAAGACAATATGTTTCTTTTTGAGTAGATATTCTTCAAAGTTCCACACCCCACGACAACGACCAGCCTAAACATTTTCACTATCCCCTACGGTCCCCCTCTATCCCAACGCTTTTCATCTGCAACATCCATGAAGTTCAATTTAGGTCCCTGCTGTGTTGTGGTACTGGCAATGTCCTTTCACTTGCATCCTGCTGCTGAAGTCACCTTGAATCCCTGGGGTCATAATGGAGTGCCGAACCTTTGAAACTCACCCTCTGGGTCTTCTAGTGACAGCCAGTAATCACGATGACTGAGCCAACTCAGAAGTGGCTATTTGACCCTTCTACCATTGACATCCGTCCATCCCCGGGAGCCGCCCTTTCACTTTGAAGTGGCGCATGTTAT
This sequence comes from Notospermus geniculatus, assembly GCA_002633025.1. Taxonomy (NCBI): domain Eukaryota; kingdom Metazoa; phylum Nemertea; class Pilidiophora; order Heteronemertea; family Lineidae; genus Notospermus; species Notospermus geniculatus. The sequence goes on from NMRB01000501.1 coordinate 202,896, forward strand.
CGAGGGAGTTGATTAATCGTGATGTAACATGCACGAAAGAGAAGCATGGAGTGGCCAGTTAATCAATGCATTCACTCTATCTGCGCTGCCCAGCCTGGTCGCGGGATGCATCGGTGAACACAAGTGGACAGAACAGATGGTCCTTGGCCTCCGAGCCGCAGCAATCCACTGCTAACCATAACATGAACTCTTGAAGCACGTCTGAGGGGGTGCTGTCACCCTGATCAAAGGACCCCGAAGTCCCTGCTCCCTAAATACTGTAAAAGAGGAACTCTTGATTCTTTTAACGAATTCAACCTGATGCTAAACATGACAGGGACTAGTTTGAAGAGCAGATGTTAGATTTGAGTCCCTGATCTTGTCTGGGAGACTGTCCTTGTCATATTGATCAAAGGGTATCCAACACACAGTATCACTAAATGTTGTTAAATAAGGGACTCCTTGGTTCTTATACTTGATTGAATCAGGTACTAATCTTGACAAGGAGACATCTTAAGGGCCAGATGTTAACACTGAGGCTACTAGTCACCACAAAGTAGAGCCCCCAAAATGGAATTCCCTGAAACACGAAGAAAGGGGAAATAGGGCCCAGTTGGGCCTTCGATTCAGGATGATGAAGATTCAAACCTATTCCTTCACTCATCTGTTGGTGGATGGCAGTCACCTCCATGTTTTGAACAGTGAAAGCAAACTGGAGTCAATTCAGTGCAGAAACTGAGTCACTTCTCTTTCGACCAAGGTCGAAATGTGGTCAACCACTTGTTTGGACAGTAGTGGACATCAAGAATTGCCACACGAAATAATGATCAGCGGTGTTTGCATGTCTTCCTTATGACCACTGACTCACCAAAGTTTGTCTGATATTGGCAAGAGATGGTCAAATAAATGTTCAGATATTTCAAGTTCAAGATGACCAGCAGTAAATTCAGCAAGGATGCCAAAGATATTTACTCAGTCTGCCTTGCACCTTGTAATGCAGTCCAATATATGAAAGAATTTCATGACCATCATCTGCATATGTCCACATAAGACAGCAAGTGGCCACATAAGACAGCAAGTGGCCACATAAGACAGCAAGTGGCCACATAAGACAGCAAGTGGCCACATAAGACAGCAAGTGGCCACATAAGACAGCAAGTGGCCAAGGTAAAGCGAGACCAACAAATCCCAGGGCGCGCATGTTGTACTGTTATATCATCAATCCATCAAAAAAATATCTGCCCTTCTTTCTATTTCTCAACAAAGAGAAACCAAGACAGTTTGAAGCCAACAACAGCTGATGACCACTACCAAACTCATCCACCGATGCCACTCTAAAGAAGCAGACTGGCATATGGTGCTCTTCACGCAAGATGACACAAGAACAATGCAAGAGGATTCAGACTATTGTTCATGAGATGCCGAGTCCATCAATTTTGTGTCTCAGAATTGGTCCTCTGAGTGGTCATTGAAGTCCAATTCAACACAAATCAGGATGATACAAGGGCTCCACCAGCTGGGACTTGTCCAAAGACTTGAAGAGATCACAGGGATTTCATTATGGAATCCATAGAAAGACGATCTTCATCCACAAAGCTTTACCATGGACACCTGTGCTTTCAAGGAAAGATCAGGGCCCATGTTCCCGAAGCTTCGTTAGGTTAACGATGTCGTTAAAACTGGTAAAATGCATGGCGTAACGACATCGTTAACCTTACAACGGCTTCGGGAACATGGGCCCAGGATGGTTGGCAATCACGAACTAAATTTTAAAACAGTGTTGCATCAGAGCAAGTAGAGTCTTTTGCTTGAGGACATGTCTTAGAGCACCCACACACTCATCCTCGGGCTATGGTCAAACTTTTACATGGCCCTGCTACCTCACACATAGTATGAAGGCTGGCATACAAGATGGTTGTACACTTCGTCACAGAAACCTCATGGAGGACTCATTCATATCTCACATCAGTCATGACAATGGAAATAACCAATGAAGCTAATTTGCGCCTAGTAACACATTTTGGTGTGAAGTCCTTAATCCTTCTGACATTGTTCCTACTGAACTGTCGGGGTATCAAAGGCAACCCCAAAGATCATGATGAAGACTTCCATAGGCAAAATACAACTAATTTGATAGGTATGACCACAGGTTCACCTTGAGGTTGCTGCCCCTTGTTGGTCACAGTTGGTGGTAGCCCCCTTATTGTCTTGTATTAGTGTTGACAGATACTGGTTTCACTGGAGACAAACTTTTGCAGACAATGCCCAATGACGTTGGAAGTCTAGCACCTGGTTTTCAGAGGTGTCCATCCACGATGCCAATCTTGGAGGTGGGAAGGGCTCAAATCCGGAGTATGGATAAATGTGATTTTGAGTAAGGGAGTGATTTGCTGCAGCAACCATTTTGAAATGATGATTATGCTGACTCAGCAAAACTGCATGCTCAACGAGCAATTTAAGTCATTTTGTTCAAATTTCACAGGATTTGAACATCAATGAAAATTCAAAATTGGACCTCAACCAGTTGATTATTTCACTGATTTGAAGAGCAAAAGTTACGATGTGAATTTATCACAGGTTCGATTCATGCAACTCAATACAGGATATTCCTCTAAAAGAGTGCAGCACCTGACGGGACAGCGTCCAAGACGTCCCGCACGTCATTCATGATGTTTTGAGGCGAGACGAAAAAAAATCAGATTGTTTCACGATGTCATGATTGCTGAAACAACCGGATTTTTTTTCGAGTCACGTCATGGCGTTCAGAAATGACGTGTGGGACGTCATGACGCTGTCCCGTCAGGTGCTGTGCTCTTTTGGAGTGATAGAGTCTATTGATACCAGCACCAAGTCAACTGTCCGAGGCCAATAAACTATTGGCAATTACGGTCCCAATGCCATTCATTTCAATTACTCTGCCAGAAAAAGCGACCAAAGAGCCATGGAACAATCCATAATGGTATGTATATTGGCAGTAGCTACATGCAAAATCATGTCGACCACTTTGCAGGTTCTTCAACAGCGATATGAGTCATGGACACTTTGAAGATCAAGGGCATCTTGGTCTCGAACATCAGTTAGCCATTTATGACAACCTTAAAAGGCTTACTTGGTGCAAATTGCCAATAATTGGGATGGTGTATTTGCGTAGTTGTTGAATGCTTTAGGAATCCGTGGCAATGTTTGTCTAATAAGATGCCTCAACAGGATCCGAGCAAATTGAGAAATAACCACTTGTTCCGTCTGGGGTGGTTGAGAGCAACAACGTCCATAGACAAAGTGTCAAGGAACGACAACTGATAGACAGACTAATGGACTGCTGACAAAGTATTGCATTCTGAAGGCAGCCACTTTTGTGTGGTTGCTGGACCAGAGTCTTTCTTTAGCAGAAGAATTCCTTTGATTCTGTGGTGTATGTTACCCTTGAACCCTGTATACCAAGACATGTACAGCGTCACAAACAATGAGAGAGTATCTTCATGCAGATATCAATAGTAAACATAAAGTTGCCTCGGAATTTTGCAAATTTCGACCCCGACCGGGGTCTTCCTCAGGCACTTTCTAGTAGAGATCCCAGAGTAGAGATCTCACTTCTGGGATCTCTACTACAAAGTGCCTGAGGAAGACCACGGTTGGGTCGAAAATTTGCGAAACTTGGAGACGACTTTATGTTTACTATCAATTTGTGTGTCATTCTTTCTGCTCTGATGAATCCCTAGGTCAACAATGCACGTCACGCACTGGTATCTGCATGAATATATATCCAACATACTCTTATCAACATGGTAAATCTTGCAAAATTTGTCACGGAAGAAAAAAGAATGGAGGTTCCATCGCAATGAAATCTATGAATAATTCCTTGGTTTAGGAACAAAGGTACTGGCTACAGGGATCGAAAGCAATGAGAATGCTAGATGTACGTCAAGTTGTTCAAGCATCCGTTTGCAAAACCAGTTAACTCGGACACAATCCCAACAATTCCCAACACCAAGTATCCTGAAACTACTCAATCATGGACCAATTTTCCTCTGAGTTAAATTACGCACCAATCAAGCCTAATTTCTAAATGGACCTCCTTGCGCTATAATTTGGTTTCCAACTCACTGCACACATGGCATTTCTATTGTTTTCCATCATCTGCCACTATTTCAGTTACAACACAGAGACAATAGCACTTCGCTGGACCAGATATGGATGCTGGTCAATTATGCTCGAGTCAAAACTAAACAATGAGTGATATGGCCATTTTCTCAATGTTATGGTAAATGATCTCGCCACTTTCTGAAGAGCTGGACCAGAGTCGGAATACACCATCGTTGGAAAGTAATTCAAGAGCTTTTGGTGTATTTACCTTCATTTTTAACAAACAAGTTAACAGCATCCGGCACCTTTTCCAATTCTCTAACAGTCTCGATTCGCTTATTTTCATTATTTTTTTGGAAGTGTCAAGACAGGATGCAGCTGTCTTTTAATTGGTTACTTTCAGAATCATTCAATGTTTCCAATGGTTACAAAGGCAGCTAAGAAACTACACACAAAAGAAGCGCCATTGCAAATTCAATTTTTTTCAGGAAGTGACACCAGCAACACTTGCATGTCAATTTTTTCCAAAGGATTTGTGTCACTTTCAGTGTAAATTTCAGTTTAAGCCTGTAGAACAAAAAATCACAAGCATCAATTTCACTTTTTTCCATTTAGCATGTCCTACGGGTGGTCCTCTAACATTTCCTGGTTCAAACAACAGCATACGGCTAGCCTATGTTCAGAACAATAGACAGCGGCTCAACGATGACGAAGTCATTCTCAACATGATCAAGTGTTTGCACTGTTCATTATACATGCTGCAGATGCACATGAGATGCAAGTGCAGCACATTTTGCACGTGCAAGTAAAAGTACAGTCTCGGGCAAAAAGAATGCACAACAGTTTGACAAAATTCACTGAGAGGTTGTTTGGCAATTTACTTGGAGTTGGAAGGACGTGATCAGCATTTGGTAGAATGGTTTCACTGCTTCTGAGTGATACTATAGCCTATCATGAGTACATGCACAACTTTACCATTGGCTTGGCCTGATTGCAGTACATTTTAATGTAGATGATGCTTTGAAATGCTCACAAAGACATGTGCATCAGCAATAAAATCTTCAACGATAAGGACCACGGGTCATTAATTTTAATGTTGACAATGAAAATGATATATTCCAAGCACTAAACAATCCTATACCAATCTGATGATGCAGGCTCTATCCTTATGGACCATTGTTATGAACATGGTAGAAAATCACTATTATGCAAAACTTCGGTATAATTTATTAGCGGTGCTTCATCAGTGTTTTAATAATGAAACAAGCAAGTTATCACCATTTGAAATCTTCATAAATCATTTTTATGAACGCGGACGGAAAAGAGTGGAAAATGGACCTGGTGCAAGTCCATTGTCGATTGCTTTGATGTCATTGTCCAGTAAGCGGATAATCTATGAGGCTTCCACAAGGCTGGTTCTTGGGGAACATGTACTAGTCGACATTAGAAAATCTTGCTGTATATGGATTCAGTCAAAGTGCGGTCCTCAGCTCATGAGGTAGCCTTCATCTCATCACTCTTTTCCTGGCTTGAACGGGTGAAGGAAGGAATAAAAGATTACCTTCAAGTATTATCCATTTGTTTTTGTTTTCAAGTGGTTCGTGATTTCCGCTCAAGAGGTTGTCAATTAACTGAGCAATGTGAGTGACCGACAGTGGCCACCACACACCAATAGCACAAATTTGAACAAGTTCGGGCCCAAAGTTCATTTCTGATCAGGTTATAGTTCAACAACAAAATCATTTTTAAGGTGGTCAGATCCTTATTAATAGCAGCATCAAGAAGCTTTTGGCCACTCATCTTCATGATTGATAACGTTTTCAGATATGCAAACGGTTAGGGATTTCTGACACAAGGTGATGGCACAGAAATGCTCCAGTCATTGGGGATTCTCTCTCTCTACGAATTAATGTCTGCAGGAAAAAACACAGGTTTATGAATCTTAAAGATTCGGCCCACATTGAAAACTGTCATCATCACAAACCAAAAACCATTCATTTCATCTTGATGCATGATGCAGGAACTGATGAGGTCATGAAATTTCTCAACCGTGAAAAAAATAATTGCGATAAGCATATGGGAACTTCAAGTCAAAAGCTGAGTCCTCCCAACGGTATTCCACATTCCCTGCAATCCACAGAAATGGAAACTTTTCTTGCAAAAAAGTTGGAGAAATGAAATGCAGGACTCCCTCAAGGCGATTAGACCCCGAAGATAATCCTAGTCGTGGCGATGCGTTGTGAAAATTGTGTCCCCAAATGATGGACATTGCATGTTTGCGTGAATGAGAAAAATCAAGTGGAGCGTTTATTGAAGTTTTAATGGGAATTAATGTCATCATAATGTTGTTTATTGTCGTCACATCAATATTACAACATGGTAGAAAGCAAGTATTTCAGCATGCATTCCCATCAACGAGTACATAATTGAGATGCATGCTAGCATGTGAGCCACATTTGCACCAAATGATTTTTGTATCTCTCCAATGGACTTGTTTCAGAACAAGGGGAATGGAATAGAATCCTATTGAGATAGTGTAGGCCTATCTCCAGAACAGCTTTACTGTTCAATGTGTAACCTCGTCCAGCTCCATTCTTGTGCCTTTCATAACTGAACTACAAACAAGTTCAACACTACCAATATTGCTGAACTCCAAACGTCCAACTAACAGCCATTGATTCCCCAATTGCCCAGGTTAATATATTTTACATTAATGTGCCATTAATGGATATTTCCTGAACTTGTCAACTGCACTTGTGACCGTAGGCTTTGAGAGCTGCACATTTTAAAATCCCAGGTTCAGGGTCATATTATTATATAGTCCACAGGATATTCAGCTTGAAAAGGATGGTTCAGAATATGCAAATAGCAATACAGAATTGTTGTGGATCCTTACAGAATTAGGAGGTAGCTGTACTGTTGGCTCGCTGATTTGTACTGCCAATGAATCTTGCAGTTGTGGCCTACCATCCAAGAATGGTGCAGCAAAAAAACGTTCATCCAAGAGCAGCCTATTTTGCTGTTCTTCCCTTCCACCACAAAATTGTTCTTGCATCTCATTAAATTGCCAGGCAAATCTCATGTACATGTATATGTCAATACTGGTCAATACACACCTAACCTTGCTCCAATTTTTGTGGTCTCCAGTTTCCCTCTCTGCAACCATTTACATTCAAATCCAAACATACTCAGTATACATGCATTAAATCGACTACATTAGAACGCCTCTCAATTACAGCTACATTTTGTAACTCAATGCCGTCAACTTCAAAACACTTGAAATTCAAATTGCAATATAACATTCAAATAACGACTATTACACAATATCCTGCATGACGCATACCAAGGTAGGTCAACAAACCACCGCCTGCAATCACCTGGGTGGATGTTTTTGCGAAGGTAATTCAACTCTTGAGGGATGACAATTCAAACTCCTAGCTGAGGCACTGAAATTAACATTGATACCAGGGTGCATGTGTACATGCTGCATCAATCTCAAGTCACCTTGAGTACAGCAACTGTACATTCGTCAACTAAAGTGTACTGACTTCCCCAACACAGTCATGGATACAGTCCCTATTTTAATGGAAGGCAAATACACTTGTAAGTCACCTCAAGTGTCTGACAATATTGTCATTAGTTGTGATCAAGAGGAACCATGTATGTAAGCGAGGCCATGACACACCAATCAGATGGCGTCAACTCCAATGTCCAGAGAGCTCATCACAGCGTAGAGTGTTGTCATGCCGTGTGGAAATGTACAGGACAAGGGCATGACTCTTCCCTGACTGAGGCCAGGTACATTCCGGTCGCACGATGCTGGACAACGACATTGATTTGGTTTCCATTCTCCAGTTTTTTTGTCCACTGTTGATGTCAATCCCTTGCAATCGACTGTCAGCAGGTGATGTCATGCAACTTTGTCCATCGTGAAGTGATGTCGCATGACGTTGTCTGTCGCCAGTCAACATGGCTAAAGCTAGCTATGCACTACCCGGTAAATAAAAGAGTAAACCTGCCTTTACACATGACATTCTACAGCTTTGTATCAAGCACCTGTATGACATCAACCTCTACACACCTGACCAAACCATTTCCTTGTTATGGGTCACCTAGGTCTGTGAAGTGAAAACATGTCTCTGATCACTTCATTAGTTAGTTATCAAAATATGCCCGGAAGATATCATCAGGATACATCTAGTATCCATGGGCATCCTCCCATAGCAGGGCTTTGGTCTTGCTCCTCTTCATGCACTCACTTACAAAGTTTGTGCGAGTGCATGAAGAGGAGTGAGGTAAAACCTTGCTGTTGGAGGTTAAACGGTAGGATTTGGGATATGCTTCCCCAGCTTGCCTGCTATAGACATTTAGCGTGTTCGATTACTTCCACCGCCCAGGCACTAGCGCTTCTCAGACATGCACATTGGAGGCCAATAAAAGAACGCTGTCGTGTTAGACACGAGTAAAGTGTCATGGCGGATGCGCTGTGATTGACTGATTGTCCGCCATGACACTTTACTTGTGTCTAACACGACAGCGTTCGATTTCTTTTGCACGCCGATGTACATACTGATTATGCGACGGCTGTGTGCATCTACGTTCGGAAGTGACATCATGCTCTGCATGCTGGGATACTTCCCGAAGTAACCGGCTCAGGGGAGGTTTAGTAGCGCCTGGCGTGACAGGCCTGACTTGGCGAACTTTCGGTAAATAAAACGCTGTCGTACCAGGCGGTGTAGGCACGAGTAAGTTTTTGAACATGCTTATTGTGACATTAATGGGGTAGGCGGAGAAGAAGCAGGATGTAACTGGAAGAGGAAATGCCACAGCGGTAACATGCAGACAAAATAAGTATTTCAGGAAATACACCTAATCAGTGAGGATGAGAAACCCACATGTCCAATTTATACAGGCGGATACCACCACTGGTTGTCATTTCAGGGTTATGTGACGGGAACTTCTCGGTTGTCATAGGCCTACAGGGGCCTAGGGCTATGTCGTGGAAGTTCTGAGAAACTCGGCTCACAAAGCACTGAATGCTGATGTACAGGCTTCCAGCACACGACATCCCCCACTTTGCCATAGCCACAGCCACAGCGAAATAAATGAAACACTTCAAAATGAAACTTCCAATTGGGACATTTTTTATGAATTTTTCATGAATTTCGAGCACGATGCACCAGCTACATAATTACTGAAACTAATCTCAAACTGATAAAAGATGCAGGCGAAAAAACGGGACACGAAATCAGTTGCAATGCTGTTAGGTGTAGGAAGATATCCTGAATGATATCGCTGTAATCTCAAAATGATCAATTTGTTCTTCAGTTTGATTAAAGCTGTCACTCAATCACTGCAACTTGTCAAATAGATTTTTTATCAGATGTAAAACACAGCCCAGGTTTTTTTCCTCAAGAGAAGCAGAATTTAGTATTCCTGTAAAGCGTGCCTGTGTAATTTGAGTACAACCAACAGTGGCTACGGCCAACTCCGGTGGTCACTGACATCAAGTCGAATTCCCAGCAGTTCATGTTTTGATAGGAGAAAAATTTGGTTTTATCAGAAAAATACCATTTCTGACAAGTAAATGTGAGTTTTGGCAATCCTCACCCATCATGTTCCATCAGACATGTCACATCTGCCAAGATGATTGAAGACTAGATACATTATACAGGGATCAGATCAAGACCTTCGATGATTCAGGATGCCCTGGCGCCAATGACTTTCGAGGGGGAATCCCATGACAATAGTATTATTTCAAACACAGATTGAAACGAAGTTGGAATTCAAAATTCAACTCCACTTTTGAATTGGCCCAAACATTCTAGGATTCATGCTGAATGTTGATGACATAACTACTGAGCTTCATCCCCAATCTAACCCTTGTTGCTGAACATGGGCGCAACTGTGCAAAGCTTTGGGTCAGGATCAAGTTCCAGGTGAAATCAAGCCAATGGAACATGTCTTCTCTGCCACAAAATCAAGGCTCCCCATGCAGCAAGTCTCAGGTTATTCTACGCTACTCTAAGCCACAGCCCAATGCTTCATCAACCAGAAACTCACTTCTTCAGCTGGATGCTCAACAAAAATAGTAGCAACCTTGCAAATGGTGATAGAACAGCATGTTTTTTCTACATCTCTTTCTTTGGTTTAATTCTGGTCTCTCAATGATTGATTGGAATATGTTCTGGTCTGTAGATGTTGAGTCTGTCAGTATGGGGCAGGATTAATGAGAGAGAGTGCATAAACAAATTGAGAGGAGCTACCTATGTATTTCACTCTTCGAGTAGCCCATCCATGCTTTTTAGCAGCTAACACCGGACTTGACACAGCCTTCATCCAGATTGGTCTAAATTGTAGGTGCATGTAGCTTTCGTCAAAATAAAAGGCTAAAAGCCATAGGCCTACACATCCATTTTTCTCAAATCCAACCATGGCATCTTTGGAAACTTGAAAACTGCAAATGGAGTACCACAAGGGGACACCCTTCAGCCATACTTTTCCAATATTAGGTAAGCAATCAAAATTGTGCAAAGATATTGCATAAAGCGAATGCAAAAATTTCAGCTCAGGATAGTACATGTAGTATACCAACTCCTGCTCTCTGGATGAACTGGTATCAGTTCAGGTAAGATGATAACAAGCAACTCCATAGTGTGCTTGAGTGATCGCTGGCTGGTAGCTGTGGGGAGGACTGGAGGCTGCCCAAATCTAACCCTGCCCTCATAAATAAGCACAGGATACTAATGATTCGATTGCAACGTTACCAACCAATGCAACTGTAATGCACTGTGAGCATCTTGAAATAGTCTGATAGATGAATCAGTGCCTGTAAACAGCTGCACGTTGGATTTCCATGCTCACCTCCTTCTTCAAAGACGGTGTCTATATGCACTAGGTTTTTAGTAAGAACCTCTCAGGTCATGGCATTAACATGGGTCTTTAGGATAGAACACATGACATTACTGTCTAGGCCCATCTCCATATCCGGTGGTTTGTACAGCTTGCAAGAACATATGACTTTCTTTAGAGTATCTTGGCATCCTAATGGCCCATGCAGCTCACTGACCCACCCATTGGTATGAACCTTCCTTTATTCAGATGGAATTTCTTATTTGTTTCATGCAGGATCTCAGCTTATAACAAGTTTCCCTAATGAGCATGTAGGTCTAATAACATGGTAACACAGACCATTTACATTTCTAATGGTACTTGATACCCCTGAACGGGTGGGCCACAAACATGACATAGTCCAGTTGATATTCTGGCCATGGTGAACCATGGCATCAACATAAAAGAAAAGATATTTCATATATGTACTTGATCACCTAAGAACTCCACAAAATGACCGAATCATCAACAGCCATGACAGCCTGACCACGGAAATGCCAGTCCTTTACATCAATGGCATCAAGACAAACTGAGTGAAAAGACCATGTGTTTACAAGCTACTTTCCGGTCAGTCATCCACTTTCACTTTATTTCCCAGATCATGTCCGCTGGGATGGTTTATGGGATGCGGGGCGAGTCTCCCAGCGTTCGTGCATGACTGCACAGTAGGATGATGCCGTACCATCCATCATGGAAAGACATGCTCCCCTGAGTTATTGGCAATTTATAGGAAGACTGAGGTCTGCCGGGATGATCAAATCGAAAATGGTCAGTTAATCTGCCTCTGCCTGCTAAATAGTTTGTTAACTCTTTTACAGTTGCTAAATTATGATTTTGAACAAGAATCATGACCTTTTTTAGTCGTGGCAGTTCTCTACCTGACTCCTTCTTATCAACTTGGCAGCCCTGTATTAGTTCAAGATCAGCCCCCCAACCTTCCCTGCCCGAAACGAAGACACAAGTTGACGTCTTGATCAACAAAAGACCAATCTGGTCACCGAGTTCCCAAAACGTGACAAGATCCTAGAATCTTTGACCATCAACCATGAATTATGGACCTCCAGCAAGTCCCTGGATCCAAAGTTCCATGAAATCAGATCCGAGGATGAAAAATACCCCAACCTGAGTCACGAATCCAGGAAAAGTGCCATAAAATGTGACACTCTTTTGATAATTTCAAGTTCACATGTATCAAGGCAGGGCAATCAGAGAGTTTAGATAGCCACATTAAACTTTTACAATTATAAATGAGGTGACCTGATAAATGGGGTGCATAATGTCCTTGATATGGGAGGATGGACTTGGATATTATAGAGAAATGATTTTATAGGTTTTACGCTTTGCTGGTCATGCTTGACTTGTAGTATTTCATTTATGTATGTCATAGGATTGGTTCTACACAAATTCACTCGAATACTCGAATTGTGCCCTGCTCTGACTCCATCAAACCACACGCCTCTTTTAGATTTCTAAAATACAAAGGCTTCTTCAGAAAATCCTCAAAGGGCAGAAGTGACTTCTCTTCGGAGAGAGACCCAAAATACTATGTTTTTATAATATTCCCACCTAGAATCCACCTTTGCAAGACTACAGTAAATGAAACTGTATTTGATATCTACACAGTTATTAGAGGCACCTACATCCGAGACAAACATTTATATATCATTAATGTAAAAGGTACACATAATCCACTTGATAGGCATGATTCTGAAGAGACAGGAGTGGGTTCTTGATTTGAAGTGTTCCTATTCCTAACATCCATACATCATTTCATTCCATGTGTTTATTTTTTACCAAACTGATGGAGATGCAGATGATGCAGGGTTTTATTTTAGCGAGCAATCAGGCGCGGATGCAAGGGGGCGCACCCGGCACACGCCCCCCCCCCTTTCGGCCGACAAATCTGTAAATCAACTCTGAAATTCTGAAAGTTGGAGCAAATCATTGAAATTCACCACAGATTTTGATGTTTGTAGCAGAGTGCGCCCCCTCTTTTCTGAAATTGTGGATCTGCCCCTGGCAATGGCCTGTTACTGGTGCCTTGCAATTGAGTATTAGGGCACTGGATCCATTGGTAAGTCCAAAGTGGAGGATTCATTCAGTCGAGCCGACCATTTACAACAGATGGCCATCTTCTTGCACTCTGTACCATGTTGATGCTAACCATGCTGCAGCCTTGACACAAACACTGCATGTTGAACTCGCAGCCACCTAATAGTTACAACATCAATGGGCCATGACTGATGCGAGAGACATTTATGCTCCCAGTTGACAAATCAGACTCACTTGGGAATTCAACATGGAGCTTTATGGCCCGAATCAACTAATAATGCACTCTGAACAAGTGATTGGGAATCTTGGCTGGCAAGAAATTAGGGTGATTTAGTACAGATACATTGAAAATGCATTGAGGACGATTGACTGTTTACAGCTGCAGTGATGAAGAGGAAGAGTGACTGCAGTGGGACATGAAGTTGGTATCATTCAGTATTGACCACTATTTCTAGAAATAGGCAAAATCTCCAGAATTTACCATTGGCCTCAATACTGTTTTCTTGAATCATAGTTAACCTGTTTACAGCAAAAGTATCTGCTTGTAGGAGTCTGCCAAGAACTCAGTGATGTTGCTGATATCATTATGAATGGCGTTTCTGCCTTTACAACCATGAGCAAATCAATACACCTGCATTGGTTCAATCCTAACACCTATTGGGGGTCTAATAGTTCACAGAATTGCACTGGATGTTCCAACAGTCCAGTTCATAGCAGATATCTTAGAAGTAAATGCATATGCAGGTGAGAAGCCACTATGAGTCAAAACCTTCTCTATGCACAACCTGCGCAAGTTTCTTCAGAATTATATCGAACTTCAAAGGCTATGATGTTTTACTTGTTTTACCTGCGCAAGTTCTGGGGTTAATGGTGAGCAACACACGACTCGTTAGCCGTTCCGTAACCCGCGGTTCTGATCACTGGGATGCTACCGCTAGGAGAACTGTTTCATTCTAAGTTGGCGCTAACCGCTGATGCATCAATGTACTGCTTCCTACTGAAAGTTTGAAACGTTCTGCAGAAAATTCAAGGTGAACACAACATCACTAGCAATGCTAAACAGACTAGGAATGTACCACACGTTTTCTGATCTGGGCTATCGTTTGCTCAATGTTGACATACAACTTGGGCCTCATGCCGCTATCTTTTTTTCAACCACATCCTGCCGCAAGGAGAGCAAATTTCAAGCTGAGATCATCGGAATCACCTGTTCATTTTTACACCATCTTGAAAAGAAGTTTAACCTGTGAACTTGTACGGGAATTACAGAGTCTTTGAATTGATTTAAAGAAACTGCTGGCTCCGAAAGTGGGCGTTGTAACTTGCCAGGTGGCCATCCAAGAAATCTCAAAAATACTAAACTTCTGTTTTTCAGACTGTCAGGTTTTTCAGACATATACCTCTGGGAGTTGAGAATGTCACCCACCTTTGATATCCTAAGCCAAAACAGCTATGCACATTGCTTGCAACCTCTGGGGTACATGTCCTTGGCATTTTGAAATTGATTTAATTGCCTTAATTGATGTTTTAATTGACTAATGGCTATAATTAGAACGGGAGTCAAATAACGCGTCAGACTACCCATGAGGCATCCAGTGGAAGCGGGACTGGCATTTCCTCAAATAGTGGCGAGAGCTACGGCCGGAAAAATGTATAACTCAGGGGGAACTGAGGTAGGCAACAGCATGACGATGACATGTCCCAGACCCATTTCTCGACCAGTTGCACGCTGTGCAATATGGTTCCCATTCCTTCATCACGTTTACAAACACAATTTTTCACAATTCGCCATTGAACACTAATAGAAAACAGAGGTAAACCGAATTCAAACCCAAATGGTTAGCTGACATCTTTTGCTGATTAAGTCGTGAAATCAAGTATAAGAAATCCAACAGATTGCGTAATAAATCAAACTGCTTCGATTTCTAATAAGATTCCACTTGGGTTCACCTCATTACCTGTAACCTAGACACAAGGCTGCCTGAGCGTGTCTATAATCTATAGAAGATCCACAGACAGATCTCTGTTTTTGAATCGAATGATTCAGTTTGCTTGCTGGGATGCACAAACTAAGAAGTAAAATCTTCATCGTCATCTTCTGCTTTGTGCTAGATCTCAATTAGTATTTTTGGTCATTTCTTGTACTTTTGCATCTTATTCCAAATGACAAGTCACCTTTTGTTCAGATAATTCTTCAGAAGTTCATCCTTTTGTAAACCAAGCAGGCTTTGTACATTTCCTCCTTTGATTACCACACATACACAACAGTGTCATCTGTGTACATAAGGAAGTTGGTCACAGCCTTTCTAACACAATGTCTTTAATTTCATCCACTAAGAGTACATTCAACCCAGCTAGGTCATGGTCAACCCAGTAACAGCTGGCCAGGACTAGAAAACAGAAGTCTGTTGCAAGATTTCAAGGAGAATGCAGGTTTTTAGATGAAGAGGAAGAACTCCCTAATAACAGTCAGGGTTCATGGAGCTGCCGCCAAAGGCTAGCTACCTTTGAATAATTGGTGATGATAATTGTTTGACAATCGAACAATGCCAGATGGCACTTTATAGCCTTAGAATAATTCCATGCATGATTATGATGTATGGATGGCGTGCATGGCTAAAGTACACATTGGTGCATCCCACTGAATATGCACGACTACTTCACTCCTCTTCTCAACACAGTACGTTGCACAACTGACCTCTCTTTATCCGGGTACCTTCCGCGAACGTCACTCGGAATGTACGCTTCAGTTCATCGCGTATGGTAAGGGTGCGTCACGCGTCTCTTCTGCGTGACGTCTGCGCACCATGGGCGAATGACGTTACGTCTTCACTACATGACGGCGCGCGACGTCCGCGGAAGATAAGAGGATTGTATGCACATGATGCTGCATGTGGTACGCGGATGGTGCGCGGAGCGGAAGGGAGGTCAATTGTGCAACGTACTGTAACTTGCTCGACTTTCATCTCCACAGGCAGCTCTACCAAAGATGCTAAAAACAGAGTACATCCTCCATCCGCCACAGCGTCCTTGACTCATTGCAACCCCTCCAAGTGGTAGATTGCAGGTAATGCTCATTCCAAACCAACAGACTTTCTTCTCTCAGCCATGCAGTCGATGATGACGCCGACATAGCTGAGTGCTCAGGCTATCGTTTATGAAACAAGCTGTACATGATCGTACCCAATGGAACAATAAGACACCTCAGGCATGTCAGGGAACAATTCTGGAGATCATCGAAGATCAAAAGATGGAATACTGCCTTCATCTTCTCATCTGTTTATACCAGGTTATGATTTTTATGAACAAGAGGAATGTTGATGTGTTTATCTCGGAATACCACAAACACTAACAAGCCTTGCAACTTCTGCCAAGATCTTCTCATCACCAGTTTCACATATAGTACAAGATATTCACCATTTGGGCAAATTCAAAATCTACTTTTCATTTTTCTTGCCATTTCTATCACAACATGAATGATCACTATATACCAACATACTTTATAACATCTGAACTATAGGCCTATCCCAAGATAATTTAGTGGCCTTAAAACACAATTCAAAACAGAAGCCAACAATTTACCAACTTAACCTCTTGTCAAAGTAGTCAATTAACTTAAAGACTTGCTTAGCCTTTTTGCCAACACTTCGCACAAAAAAAAGCAATTTAGATTAAAGATTGGGTTTTACTTTTGCTGAATCGAGAGGTTTGGCGAAGGCACGCATTCACCGCCAGAAGGTCAAGCCGTTGTACTCATCTAATTTTAAGGCATCCACAACCAAGCAGCACAAACACTAGAAAGCCACTCTACTTGACATTTCTTATAATTGCAATATCGGGTATGAAAGTATCATAGAATTGAACATCATAGCTATCTCATAGAAGGTGAAAGTCCAAGGCTTTGCCAATAACTGCAATATCAAAGGTGCTTTCCATTGAACAAGGGACATGTTTTGTCGTGTCATGTCTGTTTCTTGTTTGGCTGTCAGCTTACTGGAAATTCTCTTCGTTTGCTTATCACCCATATGTCCCATGACTCAATTGGTCCACAAATATTGCTATACAATATTTACCCTTTGATGTGTACATGAGAATTCAATCAGTTGTGTATCTTTAAGACTTTGTTTGGTTTGGCCATTGTAAACTATGCCAAGGTTTTGATACACTTGTTTTCAGAACATTTCAATATCGGCACAACTGCAGCTGCGGGCTCCCTTTCAGATGTCCTGGACATCGGGGCATTCAAATATATTTTGGATTGAAATATTGCAGATGGTCTTTTGGCCCTACAATATATCATGAGGCAGGAAATTTAGAACATTGTTTTTCCAACACTAAGGTGTGACAAGATCAAATTACATTTCAAGTCATATCGAACATCAGTCAAATGAGCAATATGCACAGATGGACAGATGGACAGGGCCTTTAATAGCATTATCGAAACATATCAATACTATTCTCTCCTCTTTCAGACCCTTGCTTGTCCTCACAGAAGCCGACAATCTAACAGCTGTATCTGGGCACCACATGGTAAACCATGGCCATTCACGAGCATCTCACTGGTAACAGCATTTGTCTACGCAGTGAATACCAGGAAAAACAGTCCTCAAATGCTATTGTTTGCCCGAGTCTTTGATCTTGTAGCCCATGGCCGCTTTCTTCATGCATGGCCACTGTATGCACTACTTCCATTAAATTGTCCCAACATGGGGTCTCCTTGTGAAGATTCAAAACAACAACAATGATAATTTGAGCAGACACCTGGGGAGTTCATGCCATGGAGTTGAGGAATGTTGGACATATCATGCCCTTACACTTGTACAGGAAGATGATGTCAACCTAGGATGAGCCAAACAGGAGGACCTCAGCTGATTTCATGTCAAGTTGACCAGAACTGCAGTCTGTGCATCTTATGTTGAAAACATGAAATGTACAGATTCAAATGCAGACGAAGGATGAAACCAACACATGTATGCTGATCCCATGAATGTACATGGATCTAATTTCTTCCTTCTTCCTTTTTTTTAGGAAGTCTCTCCCGCCTCAGGAAAGGATGACATTTCCTGCTCACCAATATGAATGGAAAGGTGCCCTGAGTTTGTCATCACAGCTGCCAGGACTCACAAATGCAATACAAGGATAAGAAAGCAAATCAACAGGGGTGGAAAGACAGGTTCATTACACTGAAAGAGGACCCTTACATCCCAAACAAGATTTGGAACTGGAATCCTCACAACAAAGGTTCAATGCATAGGGATTTCAATAAGTTCATTATTGGGTTACTGCTGGCGGTAACTGTGGACATGTAGCTGCATGCTGTATCCAAAGGTCGAAAAATTGGAAATAATGGTTTGAGCTTTCCACACTGGGCCTAGGACTATGGGCTAGGTTTCGATCTGCAATCGTAAATGGATAAGATATTTGAAGTAAGAAGGCCCTGGGCATTTCCTGCTTGAGTTTTTGTATTTTTGTGAGTTGCTCTAGCAAAACTTTTCTATCTGCACCGCCAAAGCAGTGATATATTTAATCCAGAGTGAAATCACAATGATCATAAGCCTAGTGAGATAAGCTTAGGAAAAGTTTGGCAATAGGATTATATTTCGCAATTAAACAGATCGTTTGAAGTCTAGTTTTGCAAGCAAAGAGATAAGAACTTGTGACATATCTGATAATTTCTCAATTAGACGTGAAGTATTGTTGACAGAAGACCCTGACACTGTGAAGAGGAAACTAGATAAANTTAATGGGCTCCATCGACTATCACCAATTAAGACCATTCCATCTATCTGTCGGCATCCTTTGTACTTCAATCCTGATGGAAGGATATCATCCTCTGGTCCCAAAGGGCCAAAGTTAAAGGGCCACTTGCTTGGCAAAAGCGAGGCGGTTCCTTTCTGAATCAGCCTTGTTCGGCAAATGTCCCAAAGGGCCCCAAGAGCTGTCTGAGCCAAATGGTACGAGTTAACTCAAGTGCCAATGGGAGGTTAGTATTCGTATTCAACTTTCTGGGAATGTTGATGAAATAGGTGGCTACATATCTGCCTGAAAGCAACTTGTCTGTAAGCAAATGTCAATTTCATCTATTGGTATGCCAACTGAATCAAGAGTCACGGTGAATTCTGAATCAAGAGTGAATTCTATATCCAGCAGGAGGAAACCACATTGCCCAGAGAAAATCTGTTAAGTCAAAGAGAGTCGCTTTTTATCACATGACAAAACTGACCATCCGGGGATCGAACCTGGAATCTCAAAGGTGACAGGCCTGTTTCCATATAGCACCAGTTTGACAGCCTATTAAAGGAGCACGGTATTGCCACTTCTTCCCAACAGCCGGCGCCCCGTGCCACTCTCCAACCCAAGGGACTAACTACGTTTTGGCGAATGACCCGATTTCCTGCATACATTTTGTAATGGATTTTTGTTGTACGTTTTGCTGCCACTAGGTGGCTCCCTCTACGTCGGCAGTCAAATGACGCAATAGAGATCCAATACCGTGCTCCTTTAAGCAAGTGAACGTACCACTGCAGCCACTCGTCATGGCAATTATGTTAGTTCAAGTAACATCTTCGCTTGTTATTTCAATGGTCATTAAATTGAAAACCAATGCTAGAAACTCATTTTCCCAATACCCCGGAATAGTCTGTCTTCGTGACCCCCTCCTTGTATGTCCACAAGCCTAGTACATTTCACCCCGCATGGAATGCTCAAATTGCACTTCTGACATGTCTCAGGGTTTGTTTTCAGGACCCATGACATACCAGCATCACTGAAGAATGCGTAGAAATGTGCAACACTCTGATATCCTGCAATATGACCCCAACTTCCTGAGAAAACTGATCGTCGCAAACAACCAGTGTTACATCATGACTCATACATCGGAAGACGATCTATCCATGTATGCCTGCGACTCCGATCATCGTTGTCGCATACCCAGCTCTTGGGAATGCGAAACAACACTACTTAGTCATTTAATTTTGGCATAATTTGCACTGTTGTGAGATCCTGATGCATTTTTAATTTGTTTTTTATGGCATGCTAGATTCCAAATGGCTTGATTTTCAAGGTTTGGGTGAGTGCTGATAAAAACGCCATAAAACGCAATTAATCAGCTTTAGAGTTAGACTTTCAAGATCACTTGGCAGTGTTCATGCAGGAGGCATGAATGTCACCTGGTGGTAAACAGCTGAACCAATTTCAAAGAACTGTGTTCAAGAATAATGGTAAATGGAACTCTCCACCTCAAGTTCTTTTTGCTCCCTTTCCTCTTAAGGGGGAGGGGCAAACATTTTGCATGCTTTGTCATTCAGGTACAAAAATTCTGAACCCAAATGGCCTAATTAATACAGGTCAGAGCAATCAATTACATCTAGGCTGTATCAAAAATAGATACCTATTTTTGGCGGTATAGGCCCATATTTTCATGACCACCAAATTACTATCATCAGGCATTCTTTAGCCAGTAAGACCTATCATTTATTAACCATCTTTATATTTGGTAACAAGACTGAAAACAACAGGGGGTGATTAAATGATTAAATTCCAGATGTGACACCCTATAGATTCTTTGCGGCTTTCCAACAATTGAGACCTCTGATCTTCTTCACACTAATTTATGCCATTATTGAATTTTCCCATGGTCTCATCTCACAGTGTGCCATTCAGACAAAACCAAACACGCCACTCAAGAACAAATCACAGTTGTTCATTCTGTAAGATCCCAGCAGGGGCCACCGGCGGCAATATCACTGATTTTGTCTCACAAGCAGGTGGAGGGGTACCCAGAGTGAAGTGGATCTATTCAATGTTTAATGGGGAAAAGTTTGAAATGCATGAAAATAATGACGGAGCCACCATCAGTGAAAGCTCGATCTGCTTTAGAATCAGTGAAAGACAACTGAGAAAGTGCGGAACGACAGAGCAGATTAAAACTATAGTCCCTTTAAATCAACAATGACAGAATGATGTATTCATGAGTTAGCATCATATGATGGACTCATTGATAGACCAACCTGTCACCAATTTCACGCTGAGAGCCAGCTTGGATCATACAGAACCGCCCTTTGATCATATGTCTTTTATACTTAATCGTCCTCTCACGCGATCGGGACCTTTAATCGATGATACACCCTGCTGTGGCTTTGCGGAGAAGAAATGTTGACAATGAGAGTTTCACCAAGACATCCTAATTCTAAACACTGCCGCTTCCTAAGGTGCCTAATTATTGAATTTAGAACCAAGTATCAAGGACACAATCACCCTCTTTGCTCTATGGAACACTGAATGAATTCACTACATACATACATTTAACCATAAAAACAAGCAACAGGTAAAGAAAGTAAAGAAGACCATCACTTACCTAATACCTGCAGAACAAAACTGACTGATGTGTAAGCTTACAGAACTTGTTCTTGAAGACAAAGCCACTTGTATGATTGTGAAATCAACAAGTAGGGCCTACAATTGTCCACCGAACCCAACACTCAAATGCAGCCTCCAAAGGTGTTACTCTAGCAGATAATGAAGATTGCACGAGAAAGCTGACCTCGCTACAGAGTAGAATGCACACAGCGCTTGTCAATTTCATCTACAACCAATGCACACTGTCATAGCAGCTGATATTGTTTCAGCAACAGCATACCTTGATAGTGTTGACACAGGAGACAGTGATTGTGGTAACATGATCAGAGGCAAATATGCTGATAGAATTAGGGGAGACCGGGGCTGGTTGTAACACTTTTTCTTTTGAGGTCGATTACTTCCTAATTACAGGAGGTATTTATAACCTGCTTGGTCTTTTGAATATTTGATATCAATGGTCACTTGTGCACTAAACAAAGTTTAGCCATCTCTATCCATGTCTCTGAATGAAATGGTCCATGGACCATGTGCTCACCTGGGTGAACGTACCAGAAAAACAAACGACAAATGTTAAATCGAAATGTTCCAGGGTCATGTATCCTCGTTAGATGCACCTGATAAAAATTTGGCGAAAATCCAGTTCAGGAGTTACATGTACTGGACTTTGAGCTTTGGTTATGGCCACCTGGTGGCCAAGCGGAGAATTGAATCGGACCAAAAAGTGGTGTCATAGGTCATCTGACATAGGGGTGTATATGTACCAAGTTTCAAGTCAATAGCCCAAGCAGTTACGAAACGCACCACCAAATGACTAAATTTGAACTTTGACCTCTGTGACCTTGAAAAGTCGGTCAAATCAAAAACCCCTTACTTATGTCATGCATCCTCATTAGAAGCACCAATGATAAAAATTTGGAGAGGATCCACTCATCAGTTCATGAGTTATTGCACTTTTTGTGTTTTTGGTTTCCGCCACCTGGTGGCCAAGCTAAGAGTCAAATCGGACCGAAACTTGG
>NMRB01000501.1:231663-257504 GCA_002633025.1 Notospermus geniculatus
CAGAAGTGTGGGAGGGACCACAAATAACATCCAATGGTAAAGTGACATCAGATTCGGCTGCTGACCACAATTATACCCTAAACTGAAAAGACAGATCAGGTGAATTCCACACCGTGCCTTCAAGTTTACACCAACCCCCCAGGCGTCTAATCACCCCCTGAAGCAAAACATCCCATAGGTGTCATAATCATCAGTACTTGGACCCTTTCCCCACCATCTGCCCAAGATCACCACTATTGTCCCACCGTAATGGCATTGATGGTTAACATGATTAATCTAAGGGTACAAAGCATAATTGGCCCTAATGGTTCCTGGTACTCTCATATCCTGTCCCTTCCTCGTACACTTATTGGGGGTAACAAATGTATGAATGATATAATTTGCACCTCTGTAAATTGGCTATTCTGTCATTCCCTTTGATCTCCTTGGCGGTGATCATCGTGATTGGTTTCATCTCTGGAGGTGATGGGACCATTTTGTAATGAGTCTTTTTAAGGTCAGGACAAGATGGTGAATCCCCATTTCGCTCAATCCCGATCCACCCCAATTGAAACTCCATAGCCAACCCTAGGCCCTAACTGTAGACCAAACCATGAATTGGGAATGGGGAGAAATGGGAAGGCATCGAATAAGACCTATCACCTTTTGGCATTAGAGAGGTTGAGATCAGTGACTTATCACGGATCCTTATACGTATACGGATCGAAATGTTCACAAAATTTGTCCTCATTGTATAGAATTCTACCCGTATACGTATAAGGATCTGTGATAAGTCGCGGATCTCAACCTCTCTCTAGTACATCTTCCCAATGTACTTTATATCCTGACTAAAATCCCATGAAAAATTTTCAGCAAAAAAGAGGAATTTTTCAAATGTTTACTAATAGAACATTGATGTTACTTTCCAAGTGTCACCATTCTTTATGATATTTTACATATCAATACACACAATGTCATAATATTATGGCTATTGTTTGAATTTATGGCGACCTAGCATCACCATAAGTAGCTACCATGAAAAGCTTTATGATTTATGCTTGGAGAACAGTCAAATGCTCAATCAGCCTAACTACCTTTTAAAGTGCTCCTTCATGTAATTTTCATCTAGAACTAGGCAATGCATTTTGGCTAATGAACTTTTAATTCTAAAATACTAAAAAAATTTAACTGTAGGTTTAAACTAAGATGAAAATCATGTTCATGATTCTTCCTCCTTTTTTGCAAAAGTTTTTTTTGAATCGCACCCTAGGCAATAAAACCAGGTGGCAAATGATGATATCACAAGGGGTTGACCAGGGATTGCTTAATCCTTATCTTGTCCAGGCAGAGGGGTAATTTCACCTCCAAAGTCCCTAATTTCAGACCCACGCCATTCTTTTGTCTGCCCTGGAGCATTGGAGACCAAACATCAAAGCGTTCCCACTTTCACTGCCTCACAGCGAAGGTGCCAGAGGACAATGGCCCAGCAATGGTCACTTCATGCCATCTGCCTGGCTAATCTAATCATTTGTCATCACACCTCTGACTTTCTCTCCTTTGTCCCTTTCCCTTGTTCTTGGTGCTCCCTTTCACCTGTGCTGGTCCCAGGGTATCAAGAACCAGCACTTAAGCTGCTGACCCTCTAATCAGGCAAGAAAACACTGGGGAGGCAATCTGAGAAACTTGTATTGAACCCAGCCAAATGACCGCTACCTTTTGTCCCGGCTCTCTCGTGATTGCTACGCAGTTGGGGCTATTTTCACTGCTTTTTAAACTGTCTGGTAAGAGATGATATTCTGAAGAGAAGAAGCTGTGAAGCTGAAGGAAAACGTCCTGAGGTAATCAGGGACCTTAATGCTCACTCCTTCGGTCACTGCGTACAGTCCCCCCTCGCTATTACGAACCCTTCTGGGTCAGGTTAAGTTCGTACTGACGCGGAGTTCGTAATAGCGAGGATTTACATACATGTCATGAAATTTTGGGAGCCAGCCGTTGGGTTCGAAATATCCGGGAGTTCGTAAATTGAGGCTTGTGAGAGTGAGGGCGCACTGTATAAATACATGTTTGTATCTGCACGTGGTGAGGAGCGGAGGGACCATTATGAACCCCTGATAATCTCAGAATGAAGGAGCCGACCTGATGGCAATAATATATGATTTGTACCTTGGACTAACTTCACCATTTAGTTCCGATGACAGATGACATGATCCCATACACAAGTAATACAGGACACAGCCATCTGCTACGCGATCTGTGGAACCGGCCACAACACACTGCCGCCTCGTCAGAAATTTGATAACTCTGCGTAACTCCAAGATGTCAGTCGCAGTCAGCAGGGATGACCGCCAGTCTGACCCAACTCCTTTTGTTACAAACCGCAGTGACAGATCTAATCTTCTATCCTTATCTGCCGTCAAATTTTCCATCACCTCGGTTTACTAAACTGCGCAAGTTGACCTTGAGGGAAACCAATACTCTTGGCGGGACATCTTTTGCAAAGATTCTTCTGTTGTTTCAGAGCAGGTTGGCGGCACTGGATCAGACTCAACTATTACCGGCCCTAATTATCACCATTCATGAAGCAGGTAGATGGCACCAGGCCAGTATTCTTTAGGCCGGACAATATTTTTTCAGCTGAAATTCAACTTCGTTGATGGTTATCAGTGCTTGTCCATGTCAAATTATAGCCGATTTGAATCCACTTTGAGCAAGTGGAGTTATCTCTAAGATTTACTCAAAGGTAATGCCTTTAATGCTAAAAACATTCCATAGACAGAAGGTTTCTTTTCAGTAAGCTGTTTTTAATGAGTTCACATACACCTAGGGGTCATCACGCCGCAACAAAGATACAGTATTTTCAGACTTAAGACACCACTCCACTGGGTCAGCCCCCTCATTACTATGAATATGGTAAACAGGTTGTGCATGAAGCTCAATGGCTCTAACAGCTATTGATTGATTGAACTGGACTAAATGTCATTACATCATTTGAAATTGAGTGTAGGCCTACCTGACCCATTGAGAACATGAACGTGGGTCGTTTTCGCTTATTGTGTATCTTCGAACTGGGAAGGATCACAGGCTACAGGTTGTCTCAGAATAAACGAATCAATGCGGTAAAAAAGAAAGTTTGTGAACTAGTTTTTAACATGNGATCACCAGCAAGACTTGGAAAAAGCCGAGGCCGACATACGCTCACGTTCATGAAATGAGGGTAGGCATACAATAGGCCACAGCACGGTCCAAGAAGACTTGAAAATTCCGAGGCCGATATACGCTTTTCTCAGTTTTCAAGGCAAGAGATAGACGTGGTCCATGGTAACTTGAAGTAAGCAGACAACTTTGGAGTTTTCAGGATAAACACACTCAAATCTTATCACTACCATTAAAGATCAATTTGACATTTATTCTTCAGCATCAAACATCTTTGGTGTTAGTCTCACCCACGACTTGTAAACATGGAGTCATGGAATTGGATTTTACTCGATGGTGTTTTTTCTCCATAAAACACTTAAAACATCATTTTGTAATTGGTTTCTGCACACCAGGCAGTAGACAGCTAATTGATGTTGCTCTCGAGGGGGCTCTGGTAGTTCATGACCTCGGCGATATCAGATACTGTTTAATACACAGAAGCTAATAGGGAAACTGTACACATATATGTTTTCTACCAACCTACAGTCAGAGAGAAAGGACCATTTTGTCACTGCACCCCGCAGTCAACTGAAGGCAAAAGTCTTCTGACTCCCTGGAGAGTAATGAAAGAAGAAACTGAAGCCTCAAGAAGTATGTATTGTGAAAAGAAGTAGCAATGGAATTTGCCTGATCAGAGACTTGAACAGGCGCGGGGTGCACTCGCCGCACGCCCCCCCTTTCGGCTAACAAGTCTGTAAAATCGACCGTGAAATTCTGAAATTTGGAGCAAATCATTGAAATTCACCGCAGATTTCAATGTTTCTAGCACAATGCGGTCCCTCTTTCCCGAAATCCTGGATCCGTCCCTGTTGAACCCATGACCACATGATTGGGCTTTTTCCACTGCACCACTGAGAATCTGAGAGTCGATCTTATAGAGGTCAAACTTAGGGTCTTGTATAATAATTCATATTTTCAATGATGAGCAAGTTCAAACACGCATTGTACCAGTAAGTGAGAAATAACATAAATATCACAAAACAGAGGGGCATGTTAATTGGTTTTTACAAGGGTCACACAAATCTGTGATTTGTTCCAAATTAAATGATTAATTGGACAATTTTGCTTAAAGCTTTAGCTCCAAGCGAGGTGATTGACAACTCAACACTGGCCTTTAACGAGGCAATTATGGCAGCCAATCAGTCCCAGCGTGACAATTCGCCAACAAATATTTTGTCACGTATGTATTTGCTCTGCTAAATCATATGCAGCCGATATATTCTGCATTTGTTGAGCAAAATACATAAATATGACACATTTGATGTCATGCTGACCAAAGCATGTAAGGTACATTACTGGGCTTGTGAGCAAAGAATACCGACAATGACTGACAGATGGGACAAGTACATATTCGAGTCAACACATTAGTGTCCCAAAGCCATGGAGTGGCGTGGAGTGGCATTGAACGACCACCAGGTGGACACAGGTGGTGTGAAGTGCTCTTCCAGCTAAAACCAATCCACAAAATCAAATCAGTTCACTTGAAAACATAACTTGTGTCAAAGACTCCATATTTTCACATGTTTCAAAACTCAGGGATCTGATGACGAAATTGAGCTCCAGGGATGGTTTCCCAAGAGGGTACATTTGATAGAAGAGCCCAATTCAATCAAGAAATAGAGGGCAGATGAACTATAACCAGCGTGACTGGGACAAACAAATAAGGTTCATGTCATCAAAACTTGCAATTTCATTGCTTAATTCATTTTCCTGTAAGTCGAATTATGCAAATCCACATCTGCTGAAAGTCTGACTCTATAGTGGTTTCTGTTGATACAAGATATCAAAAGGTCCTGTTGTTGAACATCAGCACATTTCGGCAACTAAATTGAGGAATTAGAATCTTTTATTGTTACAATGAGCCTGACATTGGCGCAGAGCAGATTATTCAAATTTGACTTTGGTGAGAAGAAATTTATTCAAATTTGACATTTGGCGAAGCCTGTTTCAATGGTAACGTCCGATATTCTTGTCAGATCAATGTTGTCAGGTCCTTGGGTGTGTCAGAAATTGTGAGAGGTGAATTTCTCGATCTGCTAACCTGGCGATATCCAAACACATTAATTAATTAATTAATTAACTTTCCTTATCATTAGTGGATATTAATTGATATCTTGAACTGGTACAAAGGCTTGGATGTGATAAATCAAGGGTGTCATTCAGGGAAGAGGCACGCCTGTCAAGGTCGTAGGTGAATGTCAAACATTGACATCAACAATAGCTGGTCCTTTGTTGATGTGATCTTGAAATCGGTGAAAATTGCTAAGACCTTGGGACGACTTCCGTGAGATTGAAATGATCTAAGTGCTTTTGCAAGAGAGAGGCATGTTTATAAATGACTAGCCATTAACGATGTCACTCTTGTGTCTGATATTTCCCCTCCTGTCACTTTGACAGATGAGAAAGGGTGCGAGGAACACACTCGCGCATTAGGGCCACCCTCCCTTTACTTGTTTGATAGGGTCCCCATTGCTTCACTGACAGGGTATTTTTTCATATGTCAACACTGTAGACGCTCGCTGTCATGTTGGCACATGTTACTTCTCTTGTCACTTGACAGACGAGGGCAGAAAAAGGGCACACCCTCAGTAATTACATCCCTTGTTGACAAATGTTGTGTAAGGGGAGGATAATGAAGATAATAGCGTACTGCATCCATGACCCTATCTACAATGTTTTCCAATCTCAACCAAATTGGGGCAATTCTGGGTGTAACTTGGTAGTGAACAGTTGCAATCTACTCCCTAGTACTATTTTTGACAAATTAAATCATGGTTCCTTGAAATATGATGTATACCACACAAGGCTTCACCCTTTCAGAATAGAATGTTTTGGGAATATCCACCATTAACATTGAAAACCGACGCCATTTCATCGATATTTGGCTGATCCTAACAAAACAAAATGATCATGGAGAAGAGCTTTTTTGGGCTAAGGATACACTATTCTTCAACCACAGTTCTGAGACTGCCCAAGACAAACCAAGAAAGAGGTTGGCACCATTAAAGCATAAGTCCAGATCTGTACTGAAAGGGTTAACTAGACCCCATTGAGAGCAGCTATCATGGATGATTTACAGTAAATAACTCTCCCAATATCACCCTGACATGCCTCAACCGAAGATAACTTCACCGATCAATCCAGCAACGGGCAACCCGATCATGATTATCAATAGTTCGCATCCAATTGCGATCAGCTAATTTCTAAGGGGGCAAGATTAAAAATAACACCTAATTTCCACTGTAAACAAGCGCTTGACAATGATATCACTAACCTTGCCACCCTCATCAGTCTTTAGGGATTAAAGGCAATTGTAGCAAGACCGAAACCAATAATTACATATTCAACTGTGGGACTGCCTCGCTTCACAAACACAAACAAAGTTTGAACTTGTGTTGCTCATCATCTCCGCTTCTTTGAACGAAGAAGAAAATCACAAGTTTTGATTGTAAAGTTCAATGTATAGAATGTTATGAGCACCTTGCAGGCAAGCCTGGGCCAGAATAGTGGACTCAAGTAGTCTGGACAATTTAAATTGCTATTGGACCTGAATTGCAAGAAGCATGGAATATTGCGAAGACCAAGAAACTCATGGTGCAAGCAAGTGCAGACAGTGCTACTCCTGGTGGGAGATCTCAGAACTGAACTGACTGGATGGATAGCAGTCTATTCTTTCTGCTTCAAAAACAGGGGAACCTTCCCCAAAGAAGAATAATCTGCAAACTGAAGATACCATCTATGACAGGACTCAAGGGAATGTGATGCAATAAAGACGTTTTTTTGATGACTACTTAAACTTTAAATGTGGCATTTTATTGACATTCTCTGGCCGTTAAGACTGCTTCCATGAAACAGTTAGAGGAATTATGCCAGAATGTCCCTCATCGTGAGGTTACTATAAATAGACACCACTCGCACGACTCTGGTGACTGACAGGCAATAAAATCCTCATCACAGCCGTCCTGACCTCAGCTTCAACTGAAACATGTGGCATTATTTTACTTTTGTTTATGTTACTGAGGTTCACTTGCCTGTACATGTGTAGAAGAAGCACAATTACACAGTCACTGACAGTGTACTTTTACATCCAGTCTACAGCTTTGATTTCTGAATGTTTGAATGAAAATACAGTTTACACAACTACATGTATAGGCCTTGCTGAAATAGTTTAAAAACAGTCAACAGCTAGAGTAGGCTGCAGTGCAGATCCATTTTCTTAGGTTAGGCCTACGGCCTACTTTTTTACCCCTTTTTGCCAACATCATTGCCCCAGAGAAGGACACCCTCAAATAATAATTGTGCCATTTTTAAGGGGTTTGGTGTGTCCTGTTACTACGTCTGGTTAAAAAAAATCCCGATATACATTAATTTTTTATGTAATCAGTTCAAAAATGAAATTCAATTTCCTGAAACACCAGCGGTTGGAAGGCCTTTTTTTATTTTAGGAAGGGCGCAAGAGAGGGGTATAAAAGGGTTACCCCAACAAAATGAATCTGTAGGCCTATTGCTGGTCAGTGGACATCGCCAAGATCCCCCCCAACACACGTATCGGCATGAGATAAACTGTGCTACAACATTTTGACCCTGCATGAATAGGCCTGCGAACAGCATGACTTGTAATTTCCTTATTTCTTGGCCGATTTTAATGATTCAAAAACTGAATCCTACATTGTGAGACCCTGAAAAACCTATGAGCTGGTTATTTCTAGCATAAAACTTAAAATCACAAAGTTTGGAATATTCATGAAATCGCCCAGTCAAATGACCTAAATAAAAAAGACATTTTTTTCCTGGCTGTCCCACATTCTGATACTGCCAAGTGGTCGGATCTCTTTGATGGTGAAATATAGAGAATCATGTTTATCAACAACTGTAATTAAAATCATGAACTGCACATTTTCACTGCTGATGGTCATTAATCAGGAGTGTGCTAGCTGTCAGTTGAGCTGAAATTCCTAGAAACCTCTGGTGGAAAGGAACGCCCCCAAATCAAGGAATCTTGGCATAATTCCTCTAACTGGAAAAATGTCTCAGTAATATTCACTCTCTTGAAAAATACAAGGTCAAAAGAATGAGTGGAAGTCAAATAAAGTGAAAACCTGTAAATTATACTGAGAGCCAAGATCCCAATTTTCATTATGTCAGACTTTCCAAGGATTCAAATCATTGCAAATCACTCCAAATCACTCCATAACACCCGTGAATCATTTTCTATGGGCCGTGTTAAATGCGTCCAGATATTTACAGCGCACTTAGAATCCACGGCGAAAAAAATATGAAACGATTGAAATGCGATCATAATATTTCAAACATGACTCATAACGCTTCTTGATGAATTATACAACAACTCCTTGGAGAGAATTTCTCGCAACCCATCAGAATTTCAAACATCAATTACATTTTTTTCATGTCGAAAAAGTTTGCAATTGGAATCATTTGGCATTATCTTGTTTGGAACAAGTGTGATATGCCAAGACTATTTTTTGCAAGTTTAGACCGACTTCTTTCGAAAGTAAAAACAGAGAAAGTGAACAGTGCAGACTGTGCAAAATTTCACTCAAAAGATATGAGTTACCAAGACAATGGGAGAGGTAACATCTCTCTATAAAGGCAATTTTGTGCAGACAAAATTCATATATTGATTGGAGAAGAGGTTTGAGTTTGGAAGCTGGGGATGTTGCAGAAACGACCACCCAAAACATCAAAGACAAACCCACTCTCGTACTTTATGAACCAGACAACAAATACAACAGCCATGTTTGCTAATTCGGACAATGTTGAAAGTTTTGAGAAGTGCTTATCCAAGAGCTCTCAACATGCTCTTAGGGTGTAGGTTTTGTTGAATGTGGACCACCCCGCATGAAAGAAGGGCACTGGGCTCTTTGGAAGTTGATGTTGAGCCTGGACAGGTGAAAATCAACCAAGTGGAGTGTCACCTCTGAGAAGTGTACGACATAGGATTTTGGATTCCAACCTGGGTGGGAAGAGCCCAGACGGTTTTATGTTGACCAAAATCACTCCTTGCAATTTTGAGACGTTTTCTGGATTTCCCACGCCATCCACTCAAATTTTCATTCTTCTTTTCAGTGACCGAACAATTTCCGGCATTGCAAGCCCACATTTTCAGAGAAATCTATCAACATCACATCAGCGCCAAAGGAGTTAAATCAATTGTTTATTCATTAAGGAAAAGACATGCTAATCTAAGAGTGCAGCATTAGCCGCCTGCTGTGCAATTGTTTTAATCCTATGAATTTATGATCAGGGGACTTGTTGTCATATGCTTCCTAATTGCCCCTATTTCAATTCTAAACTACTCATGCATACATTTTCAGACTCGAGAGATGTTCTTCCAAGTGCTCTGAATACAGATGACAAGGTGAATCCCTATTTGAACAGACTGCATCACCATCTTTCAGAACTAGAAGTAGGACTGCAGCAAATTTCTTCCAAGGGCATAGGGAGGCAAGCAAAAGTGAACAGCCCACTCAAGTCCACTGCTGCAATAGAAATGATACAGACAGACAGACAGAAATTCAGTCATTTCTGTCAGAATTGTGATGCTTTTTGTGCAGAATAATAATAAATAATAATGTGTGGGCTTATAGTGCCTTTTACATTTAAGTGTCAAGGCACTTCACATTATTACCCAGCCTAATCCAGAAACCTTTCTGTAGAAACCAAGGGCAGCTACAATCCATCTTGTCCAAACAAGGCTATCGACTCCGTATCAACTCCGTCTCTAGCCTTGTCCGAATCATGTCATCTTTTCCGTTAATGCATAAATTATTAATGAACCTGACCCCTACTTGACCCCGCCTCCGAGCCAATCAGAACTCGCGAAACAAATCACCGTTGGACAGTTTCTTTGGTCTTCACGCTCGTATTTGTAACACGGATTTTGATTGGCACGTCGATTTTCCTTCGCGCCCCGATGATTGGCTGAGGCTCTCACCCCTCAGAAACGGGAAATGTGGTGGATTCGAACCAGGCTAGATGGCCGTCAGGCCAGATAGACTGGTGGGAACCAGATGCTACAATCAAGCGCACACATGGACATTTCAGGCCAGTTGAGAGTATACAGAGTGGCACAGCCAGGAATTGAACCCGCAACCTTCCGATCACGAGTCCAACGCTCTAACCATTGTGCCACCGCGCTCCCCAGAATATATTTGAGTCATTGAAAATATAAGTAACTGGAATTGGTTTGAGACCAATTTGTTAGTTGAAGTCAAGTTTTGTGTACACACAGTCAACAAATTGTTATTGGACCCTTCAAGGACTGTTACGGTTTCAAATATCTTCACCAATGCCAACTCTTTTCATTCATTTGGAACCATGTAACCCAAACTTTTGTCAGCTGCTTTTTTATTGATCTCAACTTTTTATTGATTTCAACATTGTGAGAACAAGACACATGATGAAAATACCAATGTTTACATTAAGTAAATTGTATTGTTTGCAGGAAACCTTGGGCAAAGGAATGCACAACAGGAGGAAACCGGAGAGCCCAGAGAAAAACCTCTCTATACCTAAGAATGGTCCAACCGGGAAAAAAACTTGGAACGTCAGGAGACAGTCACCAATGTTTCCACTGCACCAATCCGACCAAGGACGAAACCTTTCTGACCTGTGGTCGTAAACACAAATTGAAGGATAACTCTCAACATCCCATCATCCAGGATTCAGTCACAATTGACCTATAAATATTTGGCGGTCAAGTCAGCTATATTGGCCAGGCCACGATATTGGTCCAAATTATTATAGATGTTTCATTGGTCAGTTAGGGGATTAACTGGCGATAAATAGGAAAATAAGGCATTGGACATCGTGGTTGACAGTCTGACCTTAATGGTTAGTGTCCAGATTGGGGTTCTAGACCAGACCGTCTGATCTGATGTTTGGTTAATTAGCGATCTGATGATGATTGATCAGTGGATACACTATTACTGAATGGGAAAATGTTATTGATGTTGGACATGAAATGTCATACCCCCTTCCATCCCCCCAGCTGGTGGTGATAGGACATGATGTCACTGAGGTTAATTGGAGATGTGTGCACTCCGGTTTCATGTTTGGCAATCACAAAAGGTTAGTTAAGAAACTAAGGTGGAGAACCACTAGGACTAACAAATGCCACTCATAAATGGAGGTGTCCTGATTACAAAGGTCAAGATGAACAGAAATGACCAGTTGAGACTGACCATGATGTCCCCCTGTTGTACAAATGCGTACATTAACTTCATCGTCAAATCACCGAGAACCTTTTCACAATAACATTTTAAGATGAACCAAATCATATATAATGAAGACGCACCGAAGTCCACCAAATCAAAGAAGTCAGTATTATATTCAACACTGAAACAGGAAAACTGCAAGAAATTGCAAATGTTTCAATTATTTCAAATTGCAGATGAAAAGCAACCGAGGAAATGAAAGTAAGCCACATGTCGAGAGATCACAGGATACTCTGATTGGCCGAGATTTACCCAATCAAATCAATCATGTGGAAAAGAATTAAGCGTGATTTTCTAATTTCCTGGAAAATTAATTTTGAAACTCCTACAGGAAGCAAGTGATTGCTCGATGCCATCGAACTCTGGCATGGGGAAATTAAGAATCAAAGTGAAGAAAAATGCACCTTTTCAATCAACTAGAGGTGATTTTGGTAAAAGAAAATGTTGCAGCGGTCTCTTTGTGGTTGAGGATGCAAGACGGTTATGTTCAGTGAATTAAAAACAGACTATGGTCAAAGCTTTTCAACTATTGTGATCAACTTCACCTCATTTAATGGGAATAAGTGTGAGTGGAAGCTTGCTCCAGTGCCACAGGGGAAACAGGTGTCACACAAAAGGTATCAACTTTTTGTGGAAGTGAAATAATCTGACCGCAATTTCATTTGCAACTAATGCAGAATGCGTATTACATTCAGCAATGCTGGCCAGTATCCAGAAACTGTGCTGCCACCATTAGCTGCTGTTTGAACTACAGCATCAAGGATGCAAGAACTGATATAGCTCAAGGAAAGACAAGAAAGGCTTCTGAAAAGGACCCGAGTCAGAAAATCCACTATGACATAAGGTCATGATGAAATTCCGTGTGAACATCTCGCTACATCCATTTCGCAGCACAGTCAGCAAATCTTCTTCCATCAGACTGAAGAGGCGAAGCGTGAACAAGCACTGGTTCAGTTTGTGGAAGACCGCCTATTTGCATGCAAGGGGACTTAACCCTTTCGGGACTAGGCGATGTTGGAAAGTGTACAATTCGTAACATGAATCTGTGATGTCTCAACAAAAACGCGCCTAGCTCCCTAAAATTGCAACCAAAACTGGNGCTACTGGGCTCGGCCCACTTGAATGACTCGCCTTTAGTGAATGCACATGCTCATTTATCGGCCTTGAACTCAATACGTCATTGCCGCGAATGATCTTGGGCGCAGCCATATTGAAAATGACGGAGATTTCGTACCTCCACAGAAAGGAGAGCCCGCGATTCAGATATTGGCGCGGTTTTCATGGTGCAGTGTAAATGGGGTAAAATGCTCTTTCTGAGGCGGGCCTGGCCCGGGTCGAGCACGGCACGGTTCATCCGGGCCAAAATTCTGCGTAGTGTAAAAACGGCTATAGAATGGACAGAAAATAGTACATACCTTTCATAACAATCATGTGGGGTGTCCAATATGAAATGAGAGAAAGAGAGAATCTATGTTTACAGTGTGTTGAAAACACATTACTGTAACAGAACTGGTCAACTTCAATTCATTCACAAAATGCAAGCTCTAAGAAGATTCATACTTGAGGAGCTATGTGCTTTCCAGCAGACCAAGGGAAGACAACAGATCCTAAGTTGAAGTCGACACTGCTTATTGCTCCAACTGGAAAGAATGGTTTAAGAAGGCTCAGAAAAGAGGGTTGAAATCCCAACCAATGAGTTTCCAAAGTTGCCAATTGATCAACATGGTGGAAACAGGAAAATATCCATCAAAAGAAGACCTTGAAAATGGGGACGATCGGATCAACATCTTTCAACTTTTTCAATTAAAGTCATCATTTTTCATTTTCCACATCACTTCTGCCTCATTAGGGCCAGACAATCCTGACTGATAGGCTGGAAACCCACATCAAGCTGAGTGAACGCCAACCCGAACTTGCGTCAACCCAAATGATATGCTATCTTGGTCAAGTGAAACAAAGGTTTTAAACCCTCAACAGATTTGGAAACCAACTGTTTCACAATTAATGCAACATTAATCTCTTGACGAATCTCTAAACAAAAGAGGTCATTAATCTTATGATAAATTATTAGATGGCTTTGCTAGGTCATCAAGAAAATTTAATTCAATTAAATGGTCATGCAGATTTCTCGATATTACACATGTCTGGGAAGCCGAGGTGAATTGTGTGACATACTGATGTGATTCCATTTTTGCAGCACTGACAGTTAAGTTATAAAGGAGAATGCATCAATCAGCTACAAAATCTCATATTTCATGCAGTGAAATCATGTTCTTTATCATTCCTGACCATTACCATTCCAAAGCTCTGTGCTTTGAGCACTTTGTTCTGAAGGTTAACATCTCACTAGCTGCCCAACACTTCCCTTGCTTTCCAGTTTCTTGTGACATGATTAGGCCTACTTCATTCACATGGTCCTTAATAAATGACATCGATAGAGGTTGCCCACCATGCTATGTTTTTTCCTGTTTTTTTTAAATGCCTGCAGAAGTAGGCACCTGATCAAGAGAAGGATGAAAAGACCTCCAAAATGCTTCACCAAGAAACAAATCGGCCCCAGATGTTTAACGAACACGGACCAGATAAGACAAACCCATCAATTAAGAGCTTTTTCGAATAACTTAAACACAAAAAGATACATAAAGTCATTAGACAACGCTAATGACCAGTGCGTGTGACCAACTGTCAACATGTTGGGGGATTCATCATCATTTGTGTGGTGGACTATAGATAGGGAAATGAGACACTGATGACCAATCTGCAAACAGTCAAAAATTCCAAAGTGACACCCGCTCCTCCTCATCAAGGACAGACAAACGAGTTGATGTCAGTTTTTGCAGAATTAAAGAATGAAGAGAGATTTCTACCAAAATATGGATTGGATTTTCCAAACAGTCAGCAATATCAAGTGTGATGCACACTTCTCTTCATCAGAGGTGAAGGCCCTGGTTAATTCACCCAAAAAATACCAACATTCAAAGGAACCTAAAACTACTTGGGTTGGATGGTAGTGGTGGCTGAGGGTATGCTACGATGGGACTGCTTGAATGGATGATACTGTCATCAGCTGAAATCATCCAGTCTCTCTTGGGACACAAAATCTGCCCACATGGGCCACCCTTTTGAAGGCACCGTTTCACGCTGATGAAATTTTGTACATAGAATTTCATCGGACCCAGACAGATTGTTTGACTTGAGTACCTCTCTCCTTGAATTAGTTACAGAGATTAAACATCTGATTACAGGGCAGATGACAACCCTTTGATCGTTTCAGGAGCAGTTGACAATCTGGATGAATTTGATGAGGTGTATTCTCATTGTATGTTCATAACTAGTTTTTCCATGTAACTGCTCATGAGCGAGAGAGTAAAATATCAGTAGTGCACATCAAGGGTTCATGACAATGAAGCAATTTGAAGAGGACAATGCAGGGGTTGCCCTTTTTCTTCCCAGGGATGTGTGGAAGAGCTCATGCATGACCCAAGTAGATCAGGCAAAGGGACGCAATGGGTGCACAAGTAAAACAATTACATACTGGATGAACTTCGCTGACTGAACAAAGGTCACACATTTTGCCTCTAACTTGTATTAACTTGTATTAGATGTATCCCACACAACATCCAACTGGCTTGGTCTGCTCATCATCAGACATATTTTCGTAACACAATCAGTAATTAACAAAATGCAGCTCAGGAAGGCTTTTTTTTACAACAAATGAATTCTATTAACCGATCATATTTATGGGCTGTCACAGCCCTGCTGTTCCAAGAATTGGATATGAAAAACAGTTGGCCCTTTTATGCATAATCAACTGTCTCCCAGCTTCTTCCAATATTCAGCACATGTCATCTACAAACAGATGTGTTCTGGACAAAAAATAGGATGCTCAGACAAACTTTCATGAAACAGATCATAAGGATGAGATTTATTGCTTGTCAGATTTCGAGATCTTCGTAAGATATACTCCTGTCAACAACCGCACTGTCACACCAGCATTTTCTTCTATATATCCGCAACCTCAGATTAACGGGCACAGGGTTAATAATTCTTTACCATTACCAAGCGATTTCATGAAGATATATTGATACAGCGGTGAATAATGGTTACTATATTCTAGGATCCGTAGCCAGCATTACTCACACTCCAAACAAGAGTCTGTTAAATGATGTTTCATTGAGTTTGACTACCTTCGAGGATTGTGACGTGACTGTTAACGCCATCGCAAAGGTGTATTCAAAGACGGCCATGACGAATTTATGGGAATTTTATGCCATGAACCTCCTCGATCCCGAACTCTATTATATACCCGGCATTGCAAAATGGATTTTTCGACTCGAAGTGATGACATGGGTCCCTGGCGTCTTATTCTTGTACAGAAATGTCTTTCCACGCTACCATGAGGCCACTCGGGATACAGCGCGTCCATGTTTCTATGGTTGATAGCCGCAGCTGTCAGCTAGGTTGTTAAGTTTGATTTAAGACCCCTCTCACCTGATTAACTGGCCCTACTAAGATTCTGTGTGGAATTCCCAGTTTTGTCATCATTTCCCTATTACCACATAATGCAGTTGTTAGCGGTGCTAGAGTCAGTAATGATTCATGTGCTCCTGGGGGCTGTGGACGAAAGGAAATTTTCAAATAGGAAATTTCTTCAGATGCTTATGACAGTATAACAAGTTGATTGTCAGTAGAGCAGTCCAAGTTAATTTTGGTGATGGTGGGATTGTCAGAAAGGACAAGTTCACTGGAAGCTCATAGAATCCCAAGTTCATTGTGAAGGTGGGATTGTACAAGAAAGAACAAGTCCAAGCACATTATGGTGATGGTGGGGTTGTCAGAAAGAACAAGTAGTTGATTTCGTGATGACGGGATTGTCAGAAAGAACAGATCCAAGTTGATTTGGTGATGGGATTGTCAGAAAGAACAGATCCAAGTTCATTTTGGTGATGATGGGATTGTCAGAAAGAACAGATCCAAGTTCATTTTGGTGATGGTGGGATTGTAAGAAAGAACAGGTCCAACATCATTTTGGTGATGATGGGATTGTCAGAAAGAACAAATCAAAGTCCATTTTAGTGATGATGGGGTTGTCAGAAAGAAGTCCAAGTTCATTTTGCTGATGATGGGATTGTCAGAAAGAACAAATCAAAGTCCATTTTAGTGATGATGGGATTGTCAGAAAGAAGAAGTCCAAGTTCATTTTAGTGATGATGGGATTGTCAGAAAGAAGAAGTCCAAGTTCATTTTGGTGATGATGGGATTGTCAGAAAGAAGAAGTCCAAGTTCATTTTGGTAATGATGGGATTGTCAGAACAAGTCCAAGTTCATTTTAGCCACGGTGATGTCGATCAGAAACAAGATGTAAAGACAAATGGATGACTTGCCATGAGATACCAATCTTGAAAGCTTTCACGACTATTGTCAAAGAAAGACAAAAGAAGCCATTAAACACCAACAATAAAGTAGAGACACATTTATATCATCTGGTAATGATTTCTTAATGTATATCCAGAGGCCTTGTCTACCTGACAATATCAATTTTAAACTTACAGTGTTTAGATGAAGTCAAAGCAATGTTGACTGCTTATGCCCACGGGTGTGAAGGTACATTGGATTGGGTAAATTGAATAATATCGTGTTTAAATCTAGCGATCTTGAGAGAGTTTCAATATCCATCAATGGTGACATACCCAGGAGGGATGTGTCATGTATGATGAAGAAATTTCACAAGAAGGTTGTGAAAGCGTGTTTTTTGGGTGGTTGAAGCAAATGGAAGTACAGTATAGACAAATCCCAAATTGACACAAACGAGAAAGATCTGCGCACTTCCGCCGAAATGGCAAACACAACGTCGGTCTGAAACCAGCTGACGTGACGCAATCCATGATTCAGCAATGGTCGACTCTGATGCAACGTCATCGAAGTCACTGTCGTGGGGTTCTCTGCGTCATGTCATTCAGTTTCAGACCGAGGTTGTGTTTGCGATTTCAGCGGAAGTGTGCAATCTGCGAATTCGAAAATCGTCTATTTTTCCATTATTTGCCTGCATGATATACAAAATGGGATGAACTACTGTATCAGTGATTGAGCTGGGATGGATTATTCAGAATGCGAATGCCAAAACATCCTAATATCAACAACCAATATCACAGTCTCAGCAACACTGCTGCAAAAACACCGGTTAGCTAAGACCAAACAAATGATGGACGACGCAGTGATTTGACTTGTGCAATCGACAAGACATCAAGGAAGAAAGTTACATCTTAGAATGCAGCCACACCAGTCCAAGGCATTATGGCTGCTTAATGTGTCATTTGTTTCCCTGTAAATGGTGTACCAATTTGGTAGATGATTCCCTGGATTTTGATTCAGGCAAACAGCAAAGCTTTTAGTATGTGCATCATGCATTAGATCACTTTTTGCCACAGGATTGGGAAGACTAAACTAAGCCATCGTAAAGGCTTGCGTAATAAGATGTCCTGTCAGAAAAATGTTCCACAGAGCTGAGAGAAAGGCTCTAATGTTTCAAGTCCAACTACAGAACATAGGAAGACCCGCAGTTCTTCTAGATAAACAAGCACAGCATTGAACGTCCCCCGTCGCCCCGGGTGCAAGTCCGACGGGCATGTATTTTGAAGATTCCGTTCAGTATTAATGGCACAATCACAGTTTATGTGATTCGGCTTTTTGGCCCCCTGGTGGCAAAGTGGAAAATCAGATTTGGTCGATTCTTTGACGCGACACACCGTTGGCCCATGATACATCCCTCCACCAAATATCAACCCAAAATTTTCAGTCGTTCCAAAGTTACAGAGCGGAAGGGAACTTATGTGGTTTTTACAAAGCGCCCCCTACAGGGCTGAAAAATGAATGTAATTGAAAACCCGCAGAGTATATTATGTACCCTTGCTAGATGAGCCTACCATAAAAATTTTGTGAAATTCCGTTCAGTATTAAAGGCGTAATCGCAGTTTTTGTGTTTTGGCTTTTGGCCCCCTGGTGGCAAAGTGGAGAATCGGATTTGGCCGATTCTTTCACGCGACACACCTTTGGCCCATGATACATCCCTCCACCAAATATGAATCCAAAATCTTCAGTCGTTCTTAAGTTATAGAGCGGAAGGGACTAGTAGCGGCGAGCGGCGAGCGGCGAGCGCCGAGCGCCAAGCGGCAGAGGCGCACGGACGGCCGGTATTTTCAAGTCCCCCTCCGAGGGCTCCGGGGGACAACAAGTCATGTTGTGAGCAACAAAGCAACGTTTTGGAAGATTATAAGT
Organism: Notospermus geniculatus; assembly: GCA_002633025.1. Lineage (NCBI taxonomy): Eukaryota > Metazoa > Nemertea > Pilidiophora > Heteronemertea > Lineidae > Notospermus > Notospermus geniculatus. The sequence continues at coordinate 250,350 of NMRB01000501.1, forward strand.
ACTGGTCCCTCAAAATGCTGGAATGAAATGCTGAAGAACCTTTCATTCTTTCAAGAAGAATTCAAGATTCTTCAGGAGCTCAGTGAGCAGTGGTTGAGCATCAGACTCAAGCAGAGAGGTCACAGGCTCAATTTCTGGCCAAGTCACCACTTTGTAAAGTCTGGCAACATCTAACTATGACCCAATGGAATGTGGAAGTCATGTAATGTGGCAGAGCTTTGTGGTTTTTAATCATGCTTGCCGACCATTTGTGATCATTCCCCGATTGTTCGCACTCTGCACCGGTTATTCAAGAGCCGCGTGTGATTAATCCATCAGTTTCCTAACTTCCGCATTCCATTGGGTCATAGTGAGATGTTGCCGGACTTTTATCTTCAACTGGTCTGAAAGGAACAAGTGAAGCCCTGAATGAGCTGCACCTGAAGTTCCCCAGGAAGATTTCTGGAGAAACTTAGGTAATGATGTGAAGCTTTTGAGACTGTACAACAGCAAGTCAAAAGTGCTACGTAAAAGCCTGACATTATAATCCGCGACAACCTCATGCAAAAGGTTACCACCAACCCCAATCATGAGTTGGATATCACACGATCCTCGGGAGACAAATCTAATTAGATTCACACTTCAGACACATCAGACTTAAAACAAGCTGACAGGGCCAAAGCATTAAACTTTCATCAGGGGATCAAGTGCCTGGTTTCCCTCACCCACTGACCATGAATCCTAGCAGACGGCTTCATGTTCGCCGCGATGACAACAATGATTATGTATATTATCATTTATGATTGGGTTTAGTCATGTTCGGTTGTAATGATGTGGAGGAAGATACAATACTCGTCAGATATTCATGTTTTGAGCGCTGAAAATATCACCCCAAGGCATCACGACTCAGACAAGTTTTTTCGAATTGGCTTGATTTATTCTCGATAGAGGAGGACAGCACGATATCCTACCTCGATTTTATCACTCATAAGCTAAAAAGGTAAATGGGGGAGTTAGTTTTTTGGCTTGTGGTTTTTGAAGCAGCAGAAAGTTCAGCACAAGTCTGGATTTTTGGGTCTGATTATTCAAAAGTAGGTTGACAGACTGCTTGACTGAGATGACTTTTTTGCAACGGCCCTGTTGTTTTGCAAAAATATGACCCCTAACCACTGAGCCAATCCATTTTACCATGAAGGTCATGTCCTGACATTCAGTGGAAAAAAAAGTTTAACTCAGAAAAACTTCGCCTCGTATGGAAAGTTTTGTCTGTTAAGTTTGAGTCTGAATTAATTGATGGATGAGGTATTTCCCTGATCGTCAAATGCATCACTGATTCTTCCTTCCTCTCACACGCTATAGCCCGACGGCGGGATTCGACAGGCCAAATTGGCTTTTCCATCGGAAACAGGTCAGATCCATCAAAGTCTGCCAGAAGTTTGCCAACTATTGCAATTTGAGGGTAGAAGCAACAGTGCCGTGCCCCATGAGTGCGGGATCACTTCAGCTTTTTTCCCATTATAGTACATTCGTTGAAAGTTATGCAGCTAATATGTTATAGTAAGGGGCCCAAGGGGCCGATGTGTTTCTTTCACATATTTTCACAGGGAATCCAGACATCACCTTAATCGCCCCGTAATTGATGGATGGCACGTTTCCATGACACTTCGGGGCGTGATGATCCCTCCCATGGCTGGTTATGCACAGAGGTATAGAAGTGGTAAAGTAATATACAACCGCATGACAACCTTGTGGGAAAGATGTCAGGATAATTCGTTCAACAGTTTGAGAAGGTGCAGCTCCATGTGAGAGTTTTCTCGTACAAGTTGGCTCTCAATGAGCAATCCACCATAGACTATTCTCGAATTCGCAGATCTGTGCACTTCCGCCGAAATCGCAACCACAACCTTGATCTGAAACCAGCTGACGTGACACAATCCATGATTCACCAATAGTCGACTCTGACGTCGAAGTCACTGTCGTGGGGTTCTCTGCGTCACGTCATTCAGCTTTAGATCGAGGTTGTGGTTGCGATTTCGGCGGAAGTGCGCAGATCTTTCTCATTTACGTCAATTTGAGAATTGTGTATTGCTGTTGGCTTGCTCATGACTTATGCACAGACCAATGACACAAGCGACTGCCCATCTTTTCCCATGGTTGAGTTGCTCTCACTCTCTCAAAGTCTGATGTGGAGCACCAGAGGGCAACGCAGAAAGCAATTCAAGAAGTAATTTGCAAGTTGGCCCTGTTGCTCAAATGGTGCTCCTCTTTGATAAAGATGGACAAACATTTGCTGTTGTGGAGCATTGAAACTCAGGTCAATCACAATCAGCAGCCCAGGTATGCCGTACATGAGAAAATTTGGACCATCGACTCACAACACTGACTATTCGACACAACCAACTTCAAGCAGTGATCTTTGCCCTAGGCTGGAGAGCAAAAACAGGAGAGAAGAAGAAATGGTAATCTCCTTTCTAGAATGCTCTTAAATCATGCAAAGGTGACAACAAAAGAACCTACAGAATCCATTGGTGGCATCAAATGGTACTTTTTCCTCCAACACCGCAAATCCTTATGTTTTGTGTTAATTGATTGATGGTCTTTTTCCATGGTTGCGAAAGAATAAGAAATCCTTCTATAATCAAGCATTTAGTTGCAATTGGCAATTGGCAATCCTATAAACAGGCGTAATCCAATGAATCGTGTGAAAGATGCAAAAACAGACAGGGAAGGTTGATTGCACGAGCTGTTGGAAATACCAGGCNGATGAAGTATGATGGAGAAAGGATAATGTTGGATGCTGTTCAAGTTTGTTGGGAAAACCGTCCACACGATCATACATTTGTCCATGAACATCATCACACATTTTTTTGGGGATGTTTTGCATTGGCAAGATGAAACATGCAGCTAAAAATTTGAACATCATCATACATGTTCAGGTTTGTTGGGAAAACAGTCCACACGATCATACATTTTGTCCTGAACATCATCACACAAATTTGAACATCATCATACATGTTGGTTGCTGTTCAAGTTTGTTGGGAAAACAGCCTACACAATCAAATATCTGTCCATGAACATCATCATACAAATGTATGATGATGTTTTGAACAAATGTATGATCGTGTAGACAGGCCTTAAGATTCCCATTCCAAAGGGAAATTGAAAGCATGCAATATTCAAATGATGAAGAACTGACTGCTCTCCAAACTAATGATGCATTCCATTTGTGGTTTTTTTCTTCTCTCCTTTCCATTAATATGGTTCCTACCTCATTTGGACTGAGTTTTTCTTGCCATTTCAGTGACTTACCTGTAATGAAAAGAGAGAGAAAAGAAAATTAACAACTTGTTGTGCTTGACAGAGAACAATTTTGATAACAATGGTACTCTAACTACCATGAACGGCGTTGACCAGTTTGAAGGAGATATTGTCAAGATGAAACTTATGAAAGGTTCTTTCTAACTGTATTCAATCATTTGTAAGCCTGAAGATGATCCGGGAGGATCGAAATCGATCGCACATGTACATATTGTAAATAAAATGAAGCTTGTATTAGTTGCTGCTTTCTTGTGGATGTTTGGACATTTTGACTCTCTTCCGAAACTATAAAGGTTAGGTTGGTTGGTAAGTTGTCTGAGGGGTTTCTCATCAATTGTTAAGCCCTGTAGGCCTACCACTGACATTATCAACACACCAGTTTGAAAGTTCCTTCCCTCTAGTTACAAACCTGCAACAGGTATTTTTCATGCATCAGAAGAAAGATCCATGTTGAGCAGAATAACATGCATTGACAGCAGAGATAAACTGAAGCCACACTTTCCCCGAGATTAGAAATTAAAGACTACCTAATCATCATTGTATCATTATGAAATGAAGGGATTTGAAGAGATAAGGTTTTTATAAGGAATCAAGGCTTAACTTCTAAAGCGTCTTGAAGTTTGGTAGGTTCTGGTTGGGAGTAAAGCTTTCCCTTATTTAAGAAATAGGTCATGACTGCCTGACTTGTGTTGTGTCAAAAAAGATGATGCAGCATGCATGCTAATAAATGAGTCTGATCAAGAGAATTATCTAATTAATCCACCTCTGGTAGAAACAGTTTTTAAGAATCACCTCAAAGCCAACACAGGGAAATTGTTTCCTCCACAAAATGCCACTGTGGCAATTTGAAGTCGCTGTCCAATATACACAAGAGACACTGATTGTAAATGATGGCTTTTAATCATATCATTTGGTGGGAGACTGCAACATCGTAAGATGATGTGCCAATGCTGAAGAGCTACTGACAGAAGACATTGCAAAGTACTGGACTTATAGTCAAATTAGATGGCTTAGTGTGGTTCTATGGGTAATATTAAATGTATCAAATGCAGAAGATGAAAGATGAACTGTTGGATATTCAGCAATTAGCCCCTTCACTACCAATGACAATTTCATTATAACTATTACGTAAAGCTACCAAGCCCTGCAATGTTACAGAAATCCTGTCACATGGGTATTCATTGGAAAAGCGCTTGTCAAGAGCTTTCCAATGAATACCTATGTGACAGGTTTTACTTTAGGCATCTTGTAAGTTCTTTACTTGTTCATTTTGAGCAAACTTGGTGTTGGCAACGAAAGGGTTCAGTTGGCATCACTTGTAGCAGCCAACTTCTTCATTTAAGACACCATTTTATGCAGGATGACAACTCATGCTGTGCTCACTCAATGAGCAAAAGAACCACTTCAACAAGTCCCCCTCCTTCATGTCTTTGCAGCAGCATGAAAGCAACATGCGATGAGCATTGATGCAGACACAGGACATGGAACACAGCTGTTAGGTTCGAGTCTCTCCACCCTCACACTTGTCAATGCTACTGAGTTACCAGATGTTTCTAGATCATCCCATGACAATCTGCTCCAGCTCTACTCTGATCAAGGCCCTTCAGGTCTTGTGACAGACCATCTTGAGCTCTGCCAAGGCCACAACTCGATGCTTTTCAACTCAACAAGATTCTCAAATATTGTTCTCAGGCAACTTCCTAGTGTAGCAAATCATCTTCTATTCTCCATTGCCAGTAATTTGCAACAGATATATTCATACTATTACGAAATATCATTTATTAAGAGGTAGAAGTGATTTTTTTCCATCTCCATCAACTAAGTCTGACAGCTCAAATCTGTCAGTAGTCCATCCATGCATCAAATGAGACAAACTCAAGGATCCTTGTTTCTTTCCACTTGAATGCCTTCAAGAATTCCCACTTGGTTGTTTTTGCTCAAATTCCTCAGCTCTCATCCTCCAGCAACAAGCAGTTGTCTCATTCCGAGTGGAAATAACTATCATCCATCGCATTACTCAATGCTACAATCATACGAGATCATACTTGACGATTCATGGGCTCGCTCATGTGGAAACAGCTGTCATTATTTTTGTGATATTATTGGAAAAGAAGAACGATTACACACCTGAATGAGATGTAGAGTTCTCTTAACTGCACTTAATTTGAAACAATTCATCATTGCTTGTCTTATATTCATTGACAAGCCTGTGGATATGAAAAAAATATCGTAAAGTTGTTACAGGTTATTAGAAGTTTTAACACCTGCCCAAAGTTGGTGACAATAGGGAACACCGATCACGCAGACCACGCGAAAATATACGCGTGGTTTTGAACTGATAGTACACCAATGCCACCTATTATTCATGACGATTCAAGGTGTGATTGGCCGTGCTTGGTGAACCGCATCTCTCGAACAATGGGCCTAGGTCAACGCTAGGTGTCTCGTCTGCTCTATCAGTAGTCATCACGTGACCAATTGGCGCTCCCCATTGGCCAACATCACTAAAGCTACTGCTCACCATTTAATAAAGGCCTAACGCATATGGGATTGAAATTTTATCACAACATCACCAACTCAACTGACAACAATTACTTTTTTACAAGTGGGAACCATAGCAATACAGAATTCCCAACTTCACTCTAGGAAATGAAGTAATTAGAAAACTTGCTATCTTTGTAGAACAGCTTTTCAAACTTTCAAGTCTTATCCATTTCTCTAACTTTTAATCCACTAAACTCCGATGTCATGAAGTCATTACACAAGAGCATGACCCTTTTAAATGTGCATTTCGACAATTCTCCAAAGGGAATCAGAATTTGCCAATAACTGATGCTCAGAGCTAAATCTATTAATGGAATTAGTCAACCCTGAGGAAAAAATCTTGAAATGGTATGGAAAATGAAATGCTCCTTAATGTTCATTAAGCACTCTATAAGCTCTGCTGGAGGGCCTCCTTCATGGGGACTACAGGGATTGATTCAGAGTGAATGCTTGTAAGAACTATATGTCTGGATTGAGAACCTGCGATGATGATGGCATGAAGAATCTTCAAAAAAATCTCACACAGGTACAGCACTTCTTGAAGGCTAGCTCATTCACCTCTGGGATCTCTTCTACATAGTGCCTGAGGAAGACCCCGACTGGGGTCAAAAATTTTGCAAAATATTTATTGTATACTGTGTGTCGTTTTTGTGCTGTTTTTTTTATATCTTGAAGGGTATGTTGCAGAAATGCCAACCTGCAGTTTTCATCCTCCCAAAGCAGGGTTTGGTCTCGCTCGACTCTTCATACATTTACACACGGAGTTTGTGTGACTGGATGAAGAGGAGCGAGGTAAACCCCTGCTGTGGGAGAATGGCAGTTGTCACCGAAGGGCATCCTTTTCTGTACCATAGAAAAGGGCTTGTTGCCTGAACTGATGATCTCCTCTCTTGTAACCAAGCCTCTCACAGCATCACCATTGTACCAACCACTTCAGAAGTAGCAAACCACAGTGATCCAAGCAAGGCTGGCTTATATAGAGAAGCTTAGATACCCTTGCCACAACAACATCACTCGAACTTTTTGCCATCCCAATGGAGTTAGGATAATGCTTTTCAATTCACTCGATCTGATCGCATCAAGTGCTTTTTCCTCATCCAATCAATTCTAGACTCGATGGAGCCTTGAGTGACACATGTCACTTCACTTTGTTATAGAATAACCAAATATCATCAGTTGTTTCAATTATAAAGGCATTAGATCGGGTGGCTTCATCAACGAAGTGATAGAGGGCTATTTTACAATCATGGAGAACAGGTGAAAAGTCCAAAGGCGCTACTCCACAAGGGAGACTGGTCCTGTGAGTTGCCAACA
>NMRB01000501.1:278066-303024 GCA_002633025.1 Notospermus geniculatus
CTAGAGCTTCTTCCTTTGTACTGGTAACAGCAAAGACAAAGAATGCACACAACATCTAACCATTACAACATTGTTTAACAACATAAAATCTGATTTACACATATCTTATCCTTTTGGGGACAACTTCAAAGAAGTAACAAATTTGATTGCCTCCGAAGCGGTATGGTGTCATGTTGACTATTACGAGGTGTTTCTGTGAAGTTTTACATGGAGTAAACGGTGTCAAGTCGATTTCCTCGTTACGATGACCACACCAAATCCTTTGATGCAAATAGTGGTAATTATCACTTGATTACATGATTAGGGGATCAAAGGGCTGGGATTATGTAATTAGGTCTCTCTTCCCCCTCATCGTTGTCCCCTAATGGGATAAGATGTTAAGTGACCATCACCGGGATGGATTACATAAAGTAGAATGACATGATTAACTCTTATTTTCTTGATGTTAAAACATGACCTTTATTGCTCTGTTTGTGACTGAATTCATCTTCCCTAATCATATAAAGACATTAAAGCATTTTGTACAATGACCTTTTAAAGTCACCCCAAACTATATTAAGGGAAGAGTGGATCTTGAATCAGGATAGAACCAAAGATGACAGACACCAATCTTTCTATTGGACCATCTGTGATGTGCTACATGTATTCATTTTCGCAAACCAAGACAGAGAAGCCACTTTGCCCGGCATCACGGCATTCCAAGTTCTGAATAAACAGGGCCCACTCTGATGCCAAGTTGTTGTTTTTTTTCAAATCAGTTTGAAGATATGCAGAATGTAGCCAGCAGACAGAAGCAATGAACCATTGTCCACAAGGGGATGGACCGAGACCATGGTCAGTTGCACTGTGTGCACTAACAGTAGAAAATTTCCGCTATCCATCACCAATTATATATGAATTAAATATTTTCGAAGTATAATGGTCCTTGATGAATTATTACTGGACAATACATCAATTATTCTTTGTGTGTTATGAGCGTATGATTAAATATTTTGAATAGCTTGAGCCACTTGAGGATTAGTGATATCGTGAGTCAAGGCTGAGAGCCATATTGGACAATGCATGCAGAGGGAAGAATTCGCAAACAGGGAAACTTCAAAGGCTGGTGATGATGGGAGTCGACGTCAAGAAACATGCATTCTTCTAAACTCTAACTTACCCAATTGACATCAAAGAAATTATAATGTTATATCTTACCTGAAAGAAGACAAGGGAGAGGACATATTTAAATCATAATTCAACCATCAGCAAATATGGTACCTCAGTCCAAAGGGATTTCTTGAAGATACCAGCAGATTTGCAGCTTGTTGGTCATAGGGCTTCAGCAACACTTGCACTAAAGTCTGACTTTTCTCAACGCTTCAAGCAAAGAGAAAGCCTAACTTCAGCTATACTTTAGGCTAAAGTCCGACCCAAGCATACGGCTCCTAGGCTCTTTGATTGCACTTTGTTACCACCCAGTAGTCTTGAACGTTAGTTGTGGTGTTGATATTTTTGGTGACTGGGAGGGGAATGTGGATGGTAGTCAGCTGCCCTGCATTCAGAGAGACTTTAGTGAAAAGTCTCTCTGAATGCAGGGCAGCTGACAGGGATCTGTGGTTATAAGTATTTATTAGCAAATGCAGATTTGTAGGGAAATGGAAGGGCTGGGGAGATATTCATCCTGCGACAAAACGTTTTCAGCAAAAAAAAAAAAACAGAGAAACTGACACGTGAAAAAAATAAAAATTCCCATCGCAAGGCTCGAACCCGGCGCCCCGGATTCAGAGCCGGACGCTCTACCGATGCGCCAGCCGGCCACGTCATGACGGTGGCTGCTCAATAAATGTTTATAAACATATCCCAGCTACTCAACATATTTTTATGTTAATTAAAAATGACGTTGCAAATCAGAATAATCTTCCAAAAATCGCATTTTACAACATCCACAGAGCAAGTCCCCAGCAAATCTGTCAGCGTATCGCTACATAATGTACCCATCTACGTTCACAGTCACTAAAAACGTGAACCAACCGTCCGGTATATTCCATCTGGACATTAGGTGCATATTTCCTATGAGTCCAGTTCTATTGATTGACCCGTGACAAGTCTTTGGCTAGCTTCGCTGTTGGCCGCTACGCGGCGCGTTGGGCCCTTGCGTCCAGTAGGCCTACAGAAATTCTGTGCCCTGTTATATCATGACACTCTCAGAAGATTTGACTAAACCCAAGGGGTTAACCACTTAATCTTTGGCAGGAATCATTAGACCACCAGTCAAATCAAGGTGTGAGTCTCACCTGGTCAAACTACAATAGCTTTCACCCATTTGTGCACATCACCACACCATATCACTTGCATCAGCAGCCAGCATGGAAGTGGCTAATGGTAAATCAATTTACTGATGGACTAATTGCAGTGAGAGTGATTGATCTATGTCCAGTACGAGGTTATAATGACTTATGATTCATGATGCAGGTTGCTGTTTGTTGTATGGTGGTGGATGGCCAGTTTGGTGAGGCTAAGCCATGTGCTCATCATGCTCATGGACCACACCTTGAGGTCAACAGCTACACGCTAGCAACACTGCAAAGGCTTCATATTGGAAGGTCCTGGATCAGCTACAGTATAAGGATTAGGACAATGTAGGAGATATCGCACAGCACTATTTCAGAGAAAGCACTTCAGTCTTCGGAGGCCAGTAGCTGCAATGTGAACCACTTGGCCAACACCACAAAACTTTTCTTGTTAATAGGTCAATTTGACCTACATCTATAATCAGTTTGGCTTCCATCATCCCTGTTGCTGTGAAAAACTTTATAAAGAAGGAAAACATGACATTCTAAAGAACACAAATTTTACCAATTTTACCTCTAGATTTCTAGAGACAACTGTCTTCCAATGTAACCAAGAATTATCAGGATCATGCCAGGGATACATCTGGTGAGAAAGCCCATGGTGGTACTTCCTCCAGGCATGTGGTCACTCTAGCCAAACAGACACTGAATTAAACAGGATTGATGAAGGATTTCCCAACTTGAAGCTGTGAGGACCAGATGTGTCACCCATGGCTTTAACTGGCCAACACTAAGCAGGGAGATCGGGTAGATTATCAGAGCGATTGCTTTCTGTCCATCACAATGCTGCTTGTGTTGTCTTAGTCATTGGGATACATCGGGTAGATTAAATAGGAATTACATAAAGTGATACTGACTTTAACTGGATGTAATTGGAAATGTATCAAGTCGTCAACAGTAATGGAAATTGATGGATGTCTCATCCAGACATGGTGATTGGTCACTGGCTGACCAGTCATTTCGTTCTTCTTGTTTTTTTCTTGACCCAGGGTCAAGGGAAGAGTGATCTGTAACCATCCCTCTGATTGCTATCATATTCTTCAACCGATATGTCACCCAGTCATCTTTGGTGGACATTGCCTCATCTCCAAATGACCTTCTGTAGCAATTTTTTCTCTCAACTTTTGAGAGACAGCACCGAAGGAGCAAAGGCGGCCATCATTACCATTTCAACACCAGGTGATCCTAAGATGATCATGAACGTTTTTTCCCCAGAATCCTTAGATTTATGGCAGCCATCGACATCTTACCTGGCTTCGAGTAAATGAACCATGACTCACCAAACAAGGTGAGAGTTAATAGACAAATTTCTCTCCCGACGGCCAGGATAGGTGACAAATGACAGGAATAAACCCTGCTGCACACACGAGATAAACTCGCGAGAATTATGCCGTGTTAACGTAATTGCCATTACATGGGCATGAAACATTCATAAGACAGCAAACATCGCTGGCGTTGTTTACGGTGACAGGTCTGACGAAGATTCTTGATGCAGGCAGGTGAACTTCCACCTTGGTGGGATTCTTCTTCATCTCCGAGGATTGTTCAGTTTTATGTCGACTCATGACCCTGGATATGTGGATTGGATCACGTGGGGAAAAAGTACAGCCAGACTTTTGGAATGTCTCAGGTTGACGAGAGCAGTATGAACTTCTTGGCTTTGGAAAGTGTTACTTGGGGTGATTTGAATGAACTTGAATAAAAGATTCAATGGTGACAGTTGACCCAAGTTCCTTGAAAAGCCTTTGTAATGTGGTCACTTGACTTTTGAAATGATGCTCCATGATGTAACATGACTTTGAGAAAATCCAATTGGTGTCTTTGGAAGTGGGAGTTACATGACATTGATCAACTTCAGCAACATCTTCAACAACAGCAACATCAACTTCAGTAACAGTAATATCAACTTCAGTTACATCTTTATCCAATAATAGAGCACAAAAGGCGACACACAAAATGATATAATAACTGAAGTTGTCCTCCAGAAATTTTAGCAAATTTTTTGCCCCCAACCGTGGTCTTCTTCAGGCTGGCACTTTCAGTTACATCTTTAGTAACAGTAACATCAACTTCAGTAACAGTTATATCAACTTCAGTTACATCTTCAGTAATAGTAACATCACCTTCAGTAACAACATCCTTAACATTTCTTATTACATAACTCAGGGAAAATACAAGTTTGAAATTTCCTTGAAGCCATGACACATTTAATGCATGCTATACTACCGTAATATTGATCAGTGTCACCCTGAAGATAGGCGAATCAAAACTGATCAATGTAACAAATTTAATCCCAACTCTGACCCAAGAGGAAAGCAGCAAACATTGAAAATAAACTTAATCAAATTTCAAAGATACGCCTTTGTCAGCGAGCATCTTCGAGACAATCTATCGATTATAAAGATGAGGCTGAGTGTGCACACTGGCTGCGGCATAACCTTGATAACCCCGAGGAAGTTGCATGTTTCATTCCAATCCAATCTAACCTGGTAGGAACAACCAGTACATATGTATGGAGAACTGTGCATGATATACGGAAGGCGTGTGTCAATTTCAGATGCATCAATGTTTCAATGAGTAAGAAAGTCAATTGCGTGGATCTATATCCTTTTCCCAGCGCGTTGTTTTTCTGTTTTGATACTGTTCACAGATCTGTAATCATGTTGTCTAAGGCAATATCAAATTCACTTACCCAATATGAATGAATCATGGTGATCTGTAGGGAACACTGCGGCTTTGTCTATGAGAACTTATCAGGTCCGTCTCCTACTGTATACCCCTTGGGTTACTCGACCGAAATTAAAAAGAATGGTTGATATTGGGAGACAATTTTCTGAAACTACATGTCACTGAGCTGGTGATTTCGTCATCGTTATTGGAGACTGAGTTCAGGCAGAAAGAAGATTGATATGTTACACTGGACTAGTATCACGCTGAATCTGATCCTATGTCAAATTTGTAATCTGATGTGTCAGTGATACAGTTATTTCTGTTGGCGGAGAAAAAAGTTTAGATGTCGATTACCTCAGTGATGAGAGGCAGGCAGAGGAGATTTCAGAGCCTTACTATCGATAAGTTACGAAATTCATTGAAGCTTTGCCTAAAACTAAAACTTTGGACAAGTACTGCACGTCCTCCCATAGCAGGGCCTTGGTCTTACTCCTCTTCATACAGTTGCACACAAAGTCTGCCTGAGTGGATGAAGAGGAGTGAGGTAAAAATCCCTGCTCAGGGAGGATGGAGTCCTGCAGGTCCAAAGTTCAAATTCTTTCTTTTTGTTCAAAGCTTTGAAATTTACAAAGATTTATTTTCATTCACATCTTCTCTAGACCTGGCATCTGTTTCTTCTAAAATTGCCGAAACTTCACTAATCAAAAGAGCAATCCTTTGAAGCCAGAGGTCGAGAAATTGCTCATAATTGCCATCATTTCCTTCGTATGGCTACCATGCGGTTTTGATGCTTTGACATGGGTCCGGTCGCTCGTTACTGTGATGCATGATCCTTTTTGATATAATAGCAATACAACAGCAAAAGGCCGACATTTAATTTGTGAAATCGGACATCACAAGTTTGAAATTTTAATCGTCCACTGTGTGCACGCATAATGAACTTAATTAGATTTTTGATGTCTTTATAGCAACTGTTTCGATAAAAGTTGTTTGAGTTTGGGCAGAAATCATGTGGAAAATTGAAGATTGTCGCACGAGGAATCAGCGGCGAGCTATTCTCATCTCAGCATGATTTCCGCCTTTTTAACTCTTGTTTGAACCGCCCGTTCAACATATCAGTCAAATTTAAAGACTGCATGGGGTGCCCTGCCTAGGGTGCAGGAGACAAGAAGACAATGAGACTACTCTTTTCATATCATCATTCATCTTTCATCTTTAGGCTCCTAGGTTAGCACACTGAACATCAACAACTGTTGTTCCTGAGGTTATGCTTTTTGACACTAGGGGAGTATTCGAATCCCCGTTCTTGACAACATTCGTGCTGACTCAGTTGTTGTTGTTGACCGAACTTGAGAACGGCAGTTTCGAATGCCAAGAATGCAACCTGAGTCGGGCCAAGAACGTGTTCTTTTCACTCCCAACTCAGCAGAGGGTTGACAAGAACATGTTCCGTTCTTGGCCCTGACTTGGAGCAATGACACCCTCTAAAAGCATGCAGTGCACAATGGTAGTGATGTCAGTTTCTTATATCTGTTCTTAGATGGATCAAATGAGGTGTAGATCTTACTGTTTCCCTCACAAGGATGGTGACGAACTTCAACCAATCAACCTGAACCACTACAATTGTACATTATGTACACATTACATCATGCAGAGTAAGACCCATGTTAGCATGACACAGACTGTAATGATCATTGAATCGCATACAAATGGTGCTGAACGACCAACAAAACGAGCACCAGATTTTCTTAATGTGTTAGCATTGTGAGATTTATGCTCTCTCGTTTAGCGTTTAGCGGCTAAGACTAACCAAGCGACCCTGCGATATGTCTCTTCCCAATTATGCAAATTATTAATGAGAATCGGAAGTAATGTCACGTTTGTGGTCCTGTCAGTTATTTAAAGAAACTTTCATATAAATCAGTTCTCATGTTTATGGCCTTGGCAGAGCCACGATGGTTTGTGTCATGACACGAGGTAAATTTACCAAACGCCGTGTGCATCCCCTGTTAATCCTCAAATATCGATAAACAATTTTTTTCTCATTTTTTTTAGATCTCCAAGCATGAAACTTTGATCCAAAAGGTTGACAACAGATGTGCGAAAGTAAATGATATTCCCCACGACATGACCAGAAACTAAACAGAAATTAATTTTTCAAGCGAAGTTTTGATGCAATTTGGGAATCCTGTTCACAAATATCTGTTCGTGTTTAGCGACACTGGCCTGTTTAGTTTCAGAGGTGTGAAGTCATTTATCAGAGATGTTGACTCATCTTGTGGCATTGGACTTGCTAATGAACCAGAAACGGGCAAACAAAAGCACTTAAAAAGGAACCAAGGCATGTCTGAAGTTAATGTAAAGTCATGATTTTGATCTAGCGACCCCAGATACGCTCTCTCTGAATACAAGCATGGAAGTTTTTATACAAGGCTTTTTTTCGAAATTTATGCGGCCAAATGCTGCTCATAAAAGATCATAAATTTTATCAACTGCACGGAGGTATCATGGAGCAGTATCACTCTCGGTTGAGGCTGGCTACTGTCAGTACATCTTCCCACAGTTTCATCTATCTTTATTGCAAAATACTTGACGATAAAAGGAAATAAATCTCAAATAATCTTAAAATGAGACTTCCGCAATATCTGCAATTCATAAGCATGGAAGAATAATGGTCAAAGAGCATGTCTTTTTACAGTGCATGTCCACTGGCCTCTCAACTACTTTCATCTTGCTTCGTTCCACAATGTCAGAATGCCTAGTGCTGCCATCTGCTCAAAAGCTGTGGAACTGAAATGGTTGAGATCGTAAGGATCTTCAAGAGGATCATTGAATTGAATGAACAGAGGTTTGGGAGACCATCACAGTGGGAGACAGGGACGATACTGGCAATATTTTAGAATCTTTTTAACTTCATGTTGAGGATGAAGATTTGAATGATTAATGACAGGCTATGCATATCTGATTCCTAAATGCCTTCTGCAGCCCAGATAGGGTCATGCAGCATCCTCATCCTTCCATCCACTGATAACATATGATATATTGAGACATAATCAGACTTAATAGCCAAAAAATATTCCTCGGGCTTATCACTCTTGATAAAATTCTTTTTGGATGGTTGCTTATCGCCATGACTACACTTAAGATAACTGTTTCGCAAATTCATGGGCACTTTGACCTTGCTGCGTACTTATGTTGATTTCTTCTGCGGTACGGAATTTTTTTAGAACCTGCCTGAACTAACAGCTCCCATCAAAAGTAAGATATCGTACCAATTACTGAGATCAATTTTTTAAAGGAATGAGCCAAGGTACCATTTCTCTGGTGCAAAACAGTAACCACCTGTTGGCTTGGTACAATAAAAACACCCTCCAGTGAATTAAACACTTTTTGTGAAAATTTCAATCGCTAAAATAGCAAGTAATTACGAGTATCGTCGTTGAGCTGATCTAATTACCGCAAAAATTAAAAGAAATTGATGAATCTAAATAACTGGAGGGGAAGTATGGTATTTTCACTGGATTTAATGGCAAGGTACAGTAAATGAGGTAAACATTGGCAATAAATACCAAGCCAGGCATTCAGGAAGTGGTGATGGGGCATAACTGAGGCACAAAAAGTTCAGCTGTATTGGTTGCACCTTTAGGACTGCTCGTGTTGGTAGATATGGGGAAAGAAAAGAAAGTCGGGGAAAGAAAAGAAAGTCGTGTAAATATCTCCAGGGAGTGTAAGGTGGTCGGTGTAACTCCAGAGAAAACAAACTGATTCTGATCTCCAACTTCCATCATTTACTGTCAAACTTTTTCATGGCGAGTTTTTCAAGCTTTTCATTCATTAAGTTGAGTACGTTATCCAACCCTGGTGTGGATTCAAACCTCAGCCTGACTCAATCTTCTGCCTTACTGCCAATTCTGCCCTCCAATGGTAAAAGTCTATATCTCCAAGTTGATCAGTGGGAGGATCCTCAATTAAAGTGACAGCTCTATTCTGTATATCAAGTACACTCTAGTATACAGTGAAGCTACTACCTCAATCAAACTTGCTCCCACTGGTGATCACTAATGGAGACACTACCTTTTCCATTGGCTTCTGTCTGCCAAAACAAGGGAAATAAGGACAACCACCACTCACCTTTCTTGATGTCTTCTCCAACCTCACAGCAATCACACCCATTCAAGGAGAATCTATCCTTGCATCATCATCTACTGATGATGATCAGTGAGTGATTCACTCCGACTACATCAAGTCCTTCCTTGTTATGTAACCACCGGCAGCCGATAACATCAACAATTAGACAATTACATGCATCAAGCTGCATCATGATTACAATTTGCGGAGATAACCCTTGCCAATCAAGTCGAATGATGCCAGTAAGGCTTTGAAGTCAATTGAGGCAATCAGAGAAACGTTATGACGGGTGTGTCATCCTTGTGATTGCTGTGGAGGATTTGGAGTCAATGTCTTTGCGCTTAGACCGACTTTTCCATCCTCATCAACAATTTACAAAGAAATCCTTATGTCTCAGTTGCCTGAATGGTAACGTATTGGAATTCCTTGTATGGAAATCAACAAAGGTGTTGAAATCAGGACAGAAGTTCTTTGAGAATAAAGGGCCGTTTCCCTAAAGTGGTTCCGCAGGGTTTTGTAGTGAGCAGTGTGGATTTCACAGAGTAGGCTTACGGCCAGTCCTCTGATGTTTTAGCATCACATTTTGTGTGTTGTTTATCCCAATGCCTGTGAAAACCATGCACCACTCACTGTGGACTGATGGTTAAAACGATGTAATATTTTACAAACGAATCAATGGACAAGCTTCTGCATTTTGTTTCACAGAACAGGGACTTTGCAATAATCAACTTTCTTACAAAGACACATCATTACTGACAGCAACTGCCGCGCATTTTTTCGAGATAATGTCAGTCAGTGGAAAGCAGGTCCCCAGCTTCATTCCCCGGGGGTCAAGTAGATCGAAATTTCAAGATTGCATCGATTTAAAACACAGTCAATAGTTTATTATCATGATCATCAGTGGGCAATATGGTGACATGCAAGGATCAGGGAGGATTACTCATTCTCAGTAAGAATTTATTCCACATTACTCATCTTGAGATTTTTTTGCCCCAAGGTCACAAAACGTGGATGAGGTAAATAACGTCCCAACTGGCTGATGGGAATTTGCCTGAAGGTTTACAATGTGATGGAAATAGATCCTGGCATTTTCAAACTTGGATCAGAATTCAAATTGGAAGATACTGGATTGTTCATTCTTCACCAAGGGGTATCACCACATGCAATTCCATTGCTTGCAGCAACGAAATGCAGGCACTGACTCATAAGTCAGCCAATCCAATACAAATTCAGCTTCAAGATTCAGCATTTCAGGGGGGATTTCACCATTTTTGCAACATTCATGAACCCACTGAATTTGACCATTGCCCAGTCCTGACTGACTTCAGCAGCAATCTCTGGATGAACTTGAGAAAGTTCAGGTGAAAACGAACACCTTTCATGCTGATCTTTCATCAACGCCAACATGAGGTCAGAGGACCCAAGCATCAGATATCACACCTGAATGTCCAAAGAATGCTAAAGATTTGAAGCCGCCAATGGGATCAAGTTACCACCAATGAAGAAACAAAACAACTTTAAACCTCTGTTGACCAAACCAACCAAGAGGACTAGCACAATTAAGACAGTTTCACAAGGAAAGACTAGCAGAAATCAACATGTCAACTTCACTTTTGCAGCAGAGCACCACCCCAAAGAATCTTTCTAGGCCGAGTTTAACATCTTGTCATTAGCAATTGGTAATCAATCAGAAGAGCTACAGTGCACACTCGCTCTTACGAACCTCGCTTTTAAGAAATCCCGGAAATAACGAACCCAACGTCTGGCTCCCAAAATTTCATGACGTGTGTAAATCCTCGCTATTACGAACTCCACGTTAGTACGAACCTAACCCTCGGACCCTGAAGAATCGTAATAGCGAGGGGGGACTGTACATTGAGAAGGAACCATTCACACCTAGATACATGTATAGTGTTCAGTTTCAAATCCGAGTGATCATGATGATACATAGAAACAGCAGAATATTGAGTGAAAACCAAACCAGACATCAAACATGAACTTACCCCTCCAGAACATCCGAAGGGAATGCTATCTCCTTCCTCCCTGTTGCAATACGATCAAACCTTGAAGCAATCCCTCCACACAACCAATTACGCATACACCCGCCAAGGGTGTTACAGGGGTGTCTAATTGGTCCAATTAGTAGCTAATACAGCTGTTGCATGGTGTTGGTATCTCTAAGACCTCTGAACCCTGCGGCAAATTCTCCTTAGAGAAGACCCTTTAGCATGTACACCGATTCTAGAGATCATGTTTATGATTACCCTCATCAGGATTAAGGGTCTGCAGTTGCTTTCAGACTGAAACTGATGATCAATGCCTGACCCTGGCCACAACTGACACCCCTTGACTCCTGGCTGTCTGAGGAGGACACCCTTCTGCTCAGGGGTACAAGGACATCATATCGTTAGCATTGCTATGTCGCCTTTGAGGGTCAAATCATGGTAAGTACAGTATGGTAATCAACGGTTTGAGAGACCATGCTTGAGAAGGAGTTTGGAAAGGAGAGGTGTAGCTTTTCTGTAGAGCTCTCTGCATCTTTTCAAGGTGCTTCTCAATCGCATTCTGGTCTCCCAGGAAATTTTTGGGGAACAAGGAACAAGTCAATGTGGTCAATCAACTGAGCAGGCTAGGAGAACACACTACTTTTCAGCAGTGTCATTTCTGATCATCTCTGACTTGCATGGTGATGGAGACTCTAGTACCACACACACTCTGCATCACACAGCAACAAAATAAGTCACAACTATGCAAAAAGACAACAAAATATGGAGAAATATGCAGAGCTTCTGAATTTCAACTCACCGATAAAGCTGCAGGAGCACGTTCAAGTCACCTCATCCACCCAAAGAGCCTCAGTGGCATCAGTTCCCAACACAACCACCTTGTTTGTCGATGATCTGATGTTAATTCTTGCATGTAAGGATAACTAGAGATAGTCAGGGACCATCCTTACTCGATCAACATGTAGCCTGAGGCAGAAGACCTTGCAATTACGAACCCAGGTTTCACATGAAAGTTGCAGGGACATCCTGTGTTGTTTCTAGGCTAGCTGATCACGAATGCATGGGAAATCTGTACCAACTTGGACTGAAGCCAACTTTATGAGTTTCCAGCAAAACCAATCAGATTTACCTGCAGATTGTGCACGAGATAGTAGAAAGAGGCACAGGAATCTTTGTCAAAGTTGGGGCGGACTGAACTGATGCAACAAATCTATTGAAAACGAATTGGCACATCCCTGTGCAGATGAAGCGCTCAAGTAGCAAAGCAAATTAAGTAATTTCAGGTCTTATTAAATTTGATTCTGCGATACGAAGACATAGCACCAACGTGAATCATCGGGTCGATCAAGGGAACACGGCAACGTAAATTGCAGCGCTCGGTAAGAAGACGGGAAATATCGCCACAAAATACCTTTGGTTCGTTGATCACAATCTCGTCGAGAAGAGTGGAAATCCAATGAGCCAATCAGAAGAGGAAATGATGCCTCACAGCAAAATGCTTTGACCGTGTGGCAGACGTTGCATAACAAGGCACATGCAGGCAGGAAGTCATGTCAGAAGCAACGTGCTCAAAGAAAGCACACTTATTGAGGAGATCACGTTTTTTCTTTTTTTCTTCATGAAGTTATGGTGAATTGAATTCTACGATGAACACAGAGAATTCCACATCAACACTGAGAAAGAAGTTTATGCAAAGTCATATTGAATGTCAATGAAGCAGTGAGGCTGCAGCGAACCGTGTCTAGAGGGAGGAAGTTCTTGATGCATAATGAGGATGCTGAAGGAGAAATGGTGATAAATAGACTTTCAAATCAGTGCTTGTTTGATCATGCGATGGTGGGGTACAGGTGGAGATACGCAAAGGACGATACATCAGGACTGTTCAGCTAAAAACATCTGCTGTGACTTCAACTTGCAGAACCCTCAGATAAAAGATTTCTGGATGAAAATATGAAGTCCAACCCTTTAGGACAGAAATTAATCTGGTGAAGGCCTATCAGTCACTCTGCTATTTGGGGTTTGAGTGAATCCATCCTTGTCTTGGCACACTCAACCAAAACTACCAAAGCTTCAGATAAAATCTTAGATGATCAAGTAAGATTCTTCATCACTCTTTCTTCTAATTCATTCTTAACCAAGTTTTCAGAGAAAAATTCACAAGCAATCTCCATTTTTCTATTCCGGTTCCTCTGCACATCAGCGCACACATTCAAATCTCTGTTGTAAAGGCAAAGATAAAATCTCACAAAAAAATAATTAGTTCAGATTTTTCTGGCGATAGAGGCACTTTTTCAGTAACACAACTCTGCACACCGTCGAAAAGTGTGACAATAGAGAGATCAAAGGAATAGGAGTTGCATACCCTGCAATTATGATAAAATCGAAACTGAACACTTTTTTCGTAATTATTTTACTTAGGTGTGAGTTCATTGTACTAAATGTGTCAAGGGTGTAAAATGTCTAAGGCGGACGGAAATGCTAAATTTAATGAAAATAACATTGTCTCGTTAGTCAGCATTGATAGCTTTTGAGTCTCAAGTGGCAAAAACACTGAGGTGTCTCGTGTCGCACAGATACGCGTGGGACCTTTGCCGACTTTTAAAAGAGATCTTTCACCCCTCAGGGAATATGAAGTCATAAATTCAAATTTCATGGCACTTTTTGACAGGAGAAGGCCAATGGATGACGTTAATGTCTTTTAGTTTTTTTCTTTGTTTGAATTCAAAGATTGGGTGCTGCGTACCCCAAAGGTGATATCATCAGAACATGGTTCAACCCTTTGAGCCCGAAATCAAAACTCTCAGGAATTCTGTACAGAACAGAATCTTCCTCTTATGGACAACTTTGGAACTAGTCTTGCCTGTCCTAATTTGGAGGTGTCCTGATAACAGAGGTCATATTGAACGGACATGACAAATTTGGCACTTAGGCTTGATTTCCTCAGCAGGGAGATGTCCTTCCTACAGACTATTGCAATAGGGAGGTTCTACATGTACTTTATACTGACCAAAAATGTTGGGAATATCAAGTTATTCAGGAGTGAAGTCGTGCAGTGGTGGCATCATTAGAGGTGAAGGGTTTGGTAATTGATCAAGTTTAAGTCAAGACACACCCAATGACCAATATCTTAAAGTACAATCTGACTGAGTGGTCATCAATCAACTTTTCACCACTCCATAAAAATATCACTCAAAAAAAAAGAAATGTCCACCCATGCAAGTCTAATTGGTGCTTTACACAGTGTCAAAATCGTTGTTGCACAAATAATTAATGTTTAAAGTATAACCTGATACAGTTGATGTGGAACTCGGAGAACCTTGATATTGCTGACCCGAATAATTAAGGTTAATTATAAAAGGGAAGCATTAAAGTGGGATTTCATATCGTAAAATCAATCAAATTTTAAACTATTTACGATATCTATAAAAGTCACAGGTGAGCTTTGCTTCCATGAACAAGAATTTTTGTTGTCAATGCCTAATTATCTGAAGATAATTGGTAACTTAAGTTACAATGTATTGGTAAACTTTGCCATTTGGTTATGTTGGTCAAAAGATTCGCTGGCCAAAGCAGCTTGGCTTGCACTGATGGTAGTGTCACAACCATTAATACCCATCCCTTCAAAGTCCTCTAACAGTGCTCAATATTTTATCAAGTTTTTATGTCATTTGATGTACTTTTAGGTGAATCAAGTTCACCATCTTCAGGGCTATGAAGCAGAAAATGAGCTCGAAGCAATGAAACTCTGGTGTGAACTGAAGATGCTGAATGCCCGTGGGCTACCGGTACTCAGTGAAGCAATACACAGAGAGACATCTACGAACAGAGAGCAGAACTAAGCAAGAGCTACACTCGGCAGTAGCAGTTACTTATCAACAGCAGTCGTTCTGCTTTAGAATGAGAACTGACAGTGGGATTTGCATGACTTTTTCCAGCTCCCTGAAAAAAATTGATACCAGGTTTCACATCAATCTAACTGTGGGTGGGGGTTAGGGGTGAACAAAAATTTCACCAAGTTAATCAGTTTTCTACTAGTAGTCTTCCTAAACTTTATTTAAAATTACCCAGGTTAATGCGAAAAAATATGCTGCTGACATTTTCAACCCATGTCTAATCCATCATTCCTCTTGGCTGTAAAAAATTCTTTGATGTGCAAAAAATGTGTCATTTTGTTGGGAAAACCCTTGGGTGGGGTCGGGGGTGAGACAAAATATGGTGTGTTTAAGAGTAGTCAGGCAGGTGCACTAACCTTGGTCATTTGCTGCATCCCCAAGAGAATGCGATGGTCATCTTAAACTAATTTCGCCATGTCGAACAGACCTCCTGGAATTTGTGAACTGTGGCAATTAAATTGGTGAAAATTTGCCTTCTAACGTGGATTATAAAGAAAATTGTAGGTCAAGGGGTCAGTGAATTTGTGCCAATTTTGAATTCTCATCAATTTTGAAATCCTAAAATCTGTCAAACGAAGTCTGATCAAAGGATGTTGGGAATACTCAGATTATCATTTGATAATTTGAGATTTAATTGGTTCCTGATTACTGATTCACCACCAGATGAGAGATTATGACCCTGAAAGTCAAAGGGGCTATTTTAGAATATCTAACAGACTCAGTCGGCAATTATTGCACTGTAGCAGTACCTTGTATCCCCAAGATATGTTTGCAGCTGGATGTAGGCTTGTAAGGATGTACACATATGTATTGTGCCTTGCGGCGGACAGAAGCACAGCCAATGGCTGGTATGAATAAAGTCTAGTAAATGTTTTACTTCACTTTTGTACAGGCTCTCCAATGCATTTGCACAGCTGAAAGAAGTAAAAGCTTTTACTAGATTTTACTTATGTCACCCAATGTAAGATGGCAAAATATCGGCCTACACATCATGACATTAACTGAACCCTGTTCACTCTTTTGTGGCCGGACCAAAAAAATTCAGACATCGTCATAAAACCTAAAGTGCTGCATCTCAAGAGTAAATGTAACTATAGAATTTAAGAAAAGCTTCAAGTGGGATGAATCTGCAAACACAAAATGGACATCTGTTTGGCCGGTGAAGATCAAAGAACCATCGTGGCGGTCTGCCATCCTCAGCAGGCAAAGAACCATTTAGGAGCATTCAAGGTCTAATTGTAACTCTTTGAGTGCAATGGGGATAATGCTTGCCAATGTCACTCAAGGAAAAGTCAGTGGATAATTTGAAAGTTCAGACCCTCGGCCACCTGTTCAGGAACGTTCATTTGATTTGAGGTTTTGTAAGTTGTTTTGTTCGGTGGTTTTCAAGTCATTTGTTAAAGTGTGACCTCTTCTACCCGCAGGGTCATTTCAATCTCCACAAATTTCATGGCCCATGTAACACTTTTGTTAACGGTTGGCTGAAAGGCGATGGGGTTGAGGAGGCCGTTGAAATGAAACTACACAACATGCATTGAAAAGGCCACTGTCCATTCTCGACGACTGGCTCTCCTTTTTGCTGGTGGTAAGAAGTTTGAAATTGAATTGCCTTTGGCTGGAAATTGTTGAGACAATTAGAGCAATGTACCCCAACATTCAGGAGATAATGAAGATGCACTAATGTCAAATTATTGATGAAGTCACAACCTTCATGGTACCTCAAGGTCAACATTACCTAAATTACCATCAAATTGTTCAAACAATTATTGGTCATTTCAAACAGATCTGCTATCATTATTGAGTCAGAAGTTGATTGGTAATGAATCAAGGAGATGCCATTAAATATTGACTTCTCCCCAATTTGACCGTTAGGTGACACAATTCTAGGCAAGCAGGGACGAGGGGCAAATCTTGGAGAACATGGTATATTTTAAATCAAAATTACGCCCCATATTTTAGAATGCTCAATGTAAAGGAGTTCCCCAAGGCTATTGTTCTCCTGTTGAGAACAATAGCCTTGAGGAACTCCTTTACGTTGAGGAGCATTCTAAAATACGGGCCTACAACTTCTAAATACGGGCCTCTGAAGACAAAGAAATTGTGCAGTACAATATGCACAAACTGATGATAGATTTTTTATCATGGACTTGGAGAAAAGGGTTAAAGAATGAAAGATCGTGTATAAAGAACCCTGATGACGACTCGCGAATTAAGACACAGGTGAAGTTCTTACTCATCTCCAATTAGCACACAGGGTGTTTTACGTCTGCAAACACGCAACCTTAGACATCGCATTTTTAATCCATTTGTGAAAAAATTCTCAAAGAGACGATATTTGCAACGAACTCGACAAATTGTATCTCGTGCTGATTCGAATTCTTTGAAATTCACTTGTTAAAAATTTCATGCTGTCAAAGTGAAGCAATTTGAACAGATTAGCTACCGCGGAAAGCAGGTTTTACAACGAGGGTTAGGCTGTAATGCGCTTTAGTTGTGGATATCAGGTTTTCAAGTTGCATGATGTTGAAGCTTTATTGGAACCCTATACTGGCAATTACATTTGAATAGTCGGCTGCTCAGTTTGTCTGTCCGAATCTCGCTGGCATGATCAATGCCTGGAGGCTTGACAGCTGCCGTAGGGAAAGCTACAGAAGGCATTATGGGATTGCAAGCCTCGGGTGCTCCTCCCATAATACCCTGGGGCAATTCATTTCCTTAATTAGTGAAGAAATTGAGGTTGTTGTAGATGTTCGCATTGCGTGGGTGAATTCAGACCCTGGGACGGATTCTCTGCACCCCGAGGACAAAAGCCAGGAGCGAATTGGCGTGAGAGGTGTATCAAGGCATCCCTCAGGCTGCTCCGGCCGAAAAGATCAAAGCAAAACCGAATCGATGCCACACGGTATCGCAGAACACCACGGATATTTAATGCAGAATTAAATTACCCATGTGCTTTTAGGGAGTAGAAATCATGATTCGGACAAAAAGACTGATTTTGAAGTATTTGGTGGAGATCACACCTGCAATCCGAGAGCCTGGTAACCACTTTTTTGTTTCTTTGTGGATGACCTGGAACACAGTCAAGTTAAATGTGGCAGAAAACACCTGTCAAGGTTTTGCAAGACTTGGTTAAGCTGAGTGGTCAGGATGCCTACACCTTGACATCGTGAAGTCGATTACATAATCAGAATAGTTTATTATTTGCTGGCATAAAAGAGTTAACTCCTACATCAAGTTAAACAGAGAATACTCCATGCTGTCACCTCTGTCCAGGTCTCATTGTCATCTGCATCCAATGGTACACCAACGTGAAGAAGTTAAGCTATACTGATGAGGTTGCAGCCATGTGAGAATAGCCGTGAGTCTGTAATAACATCACGTTATGGTCAGAATAGAAGTCGGCAACAATGGCTCTCCTCCGATGTGACAGAGATGAGAATTATGGAGAAAAAAGTTGTGAAGATCTAATGCCCATAAAGAAAGATGTGAAGAGTGGGGGTTATGAATTTATAGTCACATAATGTTGTCCTTTGGGTCAATTCTTCATCATCAGTGCCTGAATCTTTAACAATACGACATTGATTGCATTGATTATGACACAAGCAGTTACCTTATATCAAGGATCAAGGAGCAGTAACTATTTTATCTGTGCCATTGGTGACAAGATTTTCCTCCTTGGCTATAGGGTTTTGCCCCATTTGCCATTTGGTTACAACAATTTCTTGACTTTCATGGCACCGATCATCTGTGCCATTGGTGAAAAGGTTTTCCTGCTTGGCTACAAAGGGTAGATCTTCATTTACCATTGGGTACAATATTGGATTTCATGGCAGAGATCATCTCAAAGATTTTTTTTTTTGGCTACAAAGGTTGCTGTCTTCTGGCCACTTACCAGTTGGTCACGAGAATTCTTTGACTTTCATGAACAGATCATAATACTGTAACTTTTTCGAAGAGTAAGGCAAATAACATAACCAACAACATGGTGCAAACTGATATTAAAAGCTTGAAGAGTTTGTAGCTTGCTGGTTGTCAGACTAATTGCCTGATGTGCAACCAACATCCAACGAGCATGAAAGGAACGAATTCAAAACTTCCAATTGCAATGGGACTTGAAGTCATTGATGTCACTTGAGAAAAAATTTTCCACATGAGTACATGGAATGACAGAATCAACAGAGTGGTTTCTTTTCAAAGTCATCGACAGATGATCTCATCGTAAACTTTGCATCTTTTTCACGTTACGCCAGAGATCACAAGGGACCGTAATTTTTCGCTTCGGATCCAAAGTCCATGAGTAAGCATGACACGGCAGCGGTGAATCAAACAGGTTACTCAGGGCAGACATTTTTTGGAGGAAACTGATCTGTGTATGTTGCTTCTTCTTGCAAAGTTATTAGTATCACCTGATGCCTCCATTTGTAACTATACCAGCATCATTTGATGTTATTTTCAAATTACCCAATGAGATGGTAGCATTTGATGTTATTTTCAAATTACCCAATGAGATGGCTGTAGCAGCAGTAGCATGGCAAGCCTTAAATCAGACAAATGGAAATAAAATCAACCTACTCTAGACCACTGATGATGCAAGTGCAATCACTCCCAACTGTGCAGCAGTCATACCGTGGTTTTCATGACGGCTTACTGGTCACACACTAAAATAATTGCTCAATTAACTTAATTAATTTGTGACCAATCAATTGGACAAGCGAAGCCATGGATGGTCGTCGCTTCCAGCATCTCTTTTTTACATCCAAAGTCAGAAAAAAACTTCTGGTTCTTCATTAGAATGAGCAAATCCATTGGGAGAAACATCGGGTGGAATTCACCAAGGCATTTTATCTGTCGTTTAAGTGTTGTACGCGTACAAATGTGCCTAAGCGCACGATCATCGCACACTTGAAGTTAAACAGCAAATCAAAACATTGATTTATCTTGTGTGCGGACAACTAGCGTTTTTACGAACAAAAGAAAACTTAATCGGTCGTGAGGGTATGTTTATCTCCGCGATTAAAGCGGTTTTTCCACGATATGGACAATATGATCCGTCCGCGGACAACGGTAGTTTATCCTCCGTTTTTAAGATAATCGGTCTTTAATTGCACGCACGATAAAATGCCTTGGTGAATTCCACCCATCATCTTTTTCATGTATCATCCAAAGATTCCAATTTCCTCAGGATTATGCTTTTTTTCTAGTATTTCGAATCCTTGCAGGATCACTTCAAAGAAATCTTAACCATATCATTACTGTTAATCTCAGTCGTATTACATGACAATATGAGATTTTCCTCCCTCAAGAATGACTAATACACGATTTCTGCAGCATTATTCATCCATATTTCAAATCAAGGACAGGGAAAAATTGAAAACCCTTCCAAGCCCTCCGCTAAACCAAGACCCTTCCAACGTATTGTCAGCTTCTTTGGAATATCCCCAACCTATTCTTCTCCAATGATGACTATGAATGAACCGTCATCAGGATATATCCCAAGCTCATCACTTATTTATGCATTACAGTAATGAAACAACTAAAGGCCGCTGCTTCCCGCAGCATCCCGATTTAAATCTACCCAAGCAGTACCTGGTAACGATAGACATCATTCGTACCACTTTCAATTCGGTGGCAGACGCCGGTGGACACAGTAACCCAGTGAGTCAGTGACTCAAGCTAGTAATTGGCACCGAATGAAGTTGCGCTACACGTCCTTTGTAACTGTATTTACGAGAAAATTGACAATTTCCTATTACCCTTGGCGTGTTTGTTGTAGTTGCTTGTTAGGGTGTCGAGTCATTGCACATTTGAAATAATATCGCAGAGTGAGCTCATACCCCTGGATAACCAACGGCATGTTGGTCGGAACGATGCTGATTTGTGTAAGATGGTCAAGCTCAATTGACAACCTGAGCCACCTAGATATGGTCAGAAGATGAAAGGGTTCTAAAAGGCACAGTGCAAATGTTGCTGCTGGTCATCTATCAGGTCTTTGGTTCAATTCTCAGTTGGACCTGCATCTTTTTTTTGAAGAAGATGAAAAGGATCCAGATAGGCAAAATTCAAATATCGCTGCTGGTCATCATTAGCAGGTCTTCAGTTCAATTCTCAGTTAAACCCACATCTTGTGTGCTGTAGAGCATCATTATACCAAACACATCATGCTCAGAAAGGAGCGTCAGCTTAAAACTGAAATCATCAGCCCAGGGAAGGTTTTGATAGGCGTACGACAGAATTCACGCTCGGAGCAACTTCACACAGCTCAAGACACTCTCAATATGATGAGTTCATTGTAATGCAATGCAGATGAGTTCATTGTTTGTGCATTATGATGAACAGTGTGTGGGGGTCCGGCAATCTGCTCCACATCGGCCTATTATCTACCCATTTAACCCTTTTTAATCTGAATGCAGTCAGTTGAAGACAAGTGAGAGGTCCAGCCTTCTTTTGCAATTCATGCAATGAGTGAGAGAATCCACCTTGTTCACATCAGGTGTTTCCATTACAATTTATTGTGCATGGTAAAGGAAGGAAACTTGCTGAAAATCAAACAACTTCAGTCAAAATCCATGTTGGTTCAGTGAAGCTAAAGATTTTGTTGCAACAGAGCTTCCACTTCAAAAAGATACCCATTTCTTTGTCCAACCATTACAAAGCGCCGCAATCTTCACATCAATGGTGCTACAAAGACTTCATAAACCTTCTTCACAAAACCATTGTCACCTTAACTTTGCCATTTTGCATGTTTTTGAGATTTTCAAGAGCATCGAGAATACAATGAAGTGGGTCCAATTCATCCCCTTGTAACAGCTTTATGACAGAGTTCAGACCTGTCAACACCTTCAAAATCCTTAATACCTAAAATCCACAGTCCGCCAATGGCATATTTGCAACTTGCCAAGGCTGACATGTGAACAAGTTTTTGTCAAATATGCTTCCATTTGGAAATAAAATTTGACGTGAAATGTTCTTTGTTTTTATGCATTTTTCATCAATTTTGCGGTGTCTGAAAACTCCATCTTAAAATTTGATACAAAACTTCCATTGTCTTTATGCACTTTGTCCTTAACTCTGTGGTGTTTGGAAAGATGATTGGTGGTTTCAACATCTGGTAAATAAATTAAACATTAGAAGGAGAGGGTTCATAACCATGGCCACTTTTCTTTGATCCTCAAATCCCATTGACGACCACTTTCATTCCGCCTCTTTGATGTTACCGCATGTTGACCTCCCTCTTCACTTCTAAAATTTTTTATTACCTTGAGGTATTATGATTACCATAATCACTGACAAATGATCACTACCCTTTTTGGCCGAGGGGGACAGCCAATTTTTTTCTTGGAAAAATTTGAGATGTTGATGACTGTATACAAATTTTTTTTATGTGCAAAATCGAACGTGGACCAAGTTGTTGCTATCAACTTTTTTTTCTGCAAGATGGATCCTGGCATCCTGTAAGCCCAACTTATACCCTCAGGAAAGAGGGCAGGTCACATATGAGTTGGGAGAAAGCGTATTATGGAATGGCTACCCTTGGATAATTTGGAAGAAGATATCTTGTCAGAGCATGGACTTGGGTCCTTGACCATCAAACCTGAAATCAAAGCTGCCTTCCATCATCAGAGACAACAAAATCCTCACGATATGCCTCCAGGGTAGGCAAGTAAAGCCTGAAGCTACTGATGTCCAGCTGAGATAACTTTGGCCAAAACCACGTTTCAAGGTTACAGCTGACCTCAAGGTCATACTACTTTTCATTTCACAGTAATTTGAACCAAAGTCAGTGTGCAGTTTTCTTCTGATTGAAGACTGCAGGAACATCTATGAACACGGAAAAGGAAAATGGAAATAGGAAGCAGTAGTCGCCAACAGCTGGAAACAGGAAAAGTTTGAAGACAGAAGGAATGATGGACCATCTGATCATCACTCAGTCTTCTAACCAAGAACAAAAGCAGTTTTTTTACCCAGTGCAATGGGAATTGGTAAATGTATGCAAGACTGGCCATAGAGGACTTAAAGATAATAACAGTTGTGCAAAGAGCAACAACAGCATCCAGCACCATCCGCTCATGACCATTCTCTCATCCACAAAGAAGATGCATGTCGGGAACACAATGTAAATTGTTCCTCATCTCCCCGAGAAGCCCCAAGGGAACACTTGTGTTATGTAAATATTGAAAGTGCTTCGAATTCATAGCAGGACCTGTGACGTCTTTTGTGACCATGATCGCTGGGATGGTGTCGTACCACATGTCGATTCATTTTACGAAACAACAATTTTGATAAGCCAGGGGATCCCTTACAGTTGACTAGTAATTTCGACACCGTGAGGTAATCGTCCCAAAAGTATTTGACAAGCATTATCGTAAATGTGGGGATGGCACGCATGCTGCCACATGTCGATGCTCCCTGAGTTATAACACACTATGTGATTATTTCAGATTATCTAGAAATTATCACTTTCACCATATGACCAAGCATCAGTTGACAGTCATATGAAGATAATTTCCTCACTACAATTCTAAAGAATCTGACCATCAGCTTAGGCCTATCTGTACCTCAAAAGAAAACAATATGATGTCAATCAAAAATACACCAATATTCATAAAAGATGACCTGATGCAGTTACTGAAGTCTCTCGAAATGACAGTCAGTGAGTCCTAATCTTTCTGCTTTACCAGTTTTGAAAGCAAAACTGCACCCTTAATTTGAACATCCTACAAGTGCACTAGAGTTGGTTAGCCAACCTCCTTTGATGCTAATTTGAATAATTTTCATATGCTTTCGCTCCGTTTGTAATTCGATAAGGAAGGTGCAGCCAAAGTTTACTAATATTGAAAATGTGCAAGTGCGCTGATGCCAGCTATTAGTATGATGGCAGGAGAAAGGCTCCCAGCCACAAGACATGTGCCATTCTTCTTCAAAAGCGACGAAATATGATTCGGCATGAAGGCCACTTCCAGATGACTGGGTGTTCCTTACAAAGGTAATGTACCTTGCATTTTCATTCCCTAAAAGTTACGGCAGCGCCACTTCAAAAACAATAGTTTTGATTAAGGATGTAGGCAATTCATTTGATAGCAACACCGCCAAGAGGCAGGCATGAATTATAATTCCATACTTTTCATTTTCTAATAACCTTGCCAATTCTTCAGACGTCTCCCTTTGTTGTCGGGAAAAACTTTTTCAGTCGGTTAATTGACCCATAGGCAGGGCAAGCATAAGTGGTCCTCTTTTTTTCTTGAAAAAAGGCAGAATTTCACAGACGGCTGCCTCACCCATACCAGAACAGGAGACCATGATCCATCAGACCCCACTTGAGACATGCTCCAGCCTATTTTGGTTACCTCACCAAAAACAGATAGAAGCTGAATGGGGATTCCCATCAGAAAGGAATTACGTGGTCTGTCCAACGAGATCAGATGCAAGGCCAACAGTTCTGAAGTGGGCCTACTTTTGTTCCTCAAGGAAGGCCACTTCCAGATGACTGGTTCACCTGAGGCAGATGAGAGAACAAGTGGAATCCTTTCTTTGGTCTCCATTTTCTTATCAAGGACCTTTTGCTTGACTTCCTCCAACAGATTTCAATGCAGACGACACCGGCAATCTTCTGACCTTCGCATTGTTTGTCAACAATGGTCAGACCTCAAGCGTTGATTTCAATCAAAATGTTTGCATTTGACAAGCGCTTCCTGAGGGTGGGCACAGGCAGATTGGAATATTTTAAAATAATCTCATTAACTTATGAACTCAGCTTTGTTTGATGAAGGACAGACAGTTTTGTCGAAAGGACTTGATGACAAAACTTTCAAGTCCTTGAGGGGGTGCATATGGACATCAAAGACATCAAACACACCCACTTTTAAATTACTTTTTTATCATCATTTTATTATCAACATAGAAAAGGCATCTTTAGTTTTTTTCCAAGTTT
>NMRB01000501.1:320878-352954 GCA_002633025.1 Notospermus geniculatus
ACGTTCGTAATCGTTCCACTCATCGTCTTGTTACAGTTAATCCCAATCTAGCTCGCGAATTCACGCAGTCATGAAATCCAATTTTTTCATCTCTTTTTTCCAGCTTTTATCTTAGTTAATTGCAATATGATACCTCTGTCATTGATCTGGTAAAGAACATTGGCTGCTGGAGAGTCAGCCTTTGTAGTGAATACTGTTTTTTCTAAGCCACATTCTCATTCTCAGGGACATAACAACACCGCATCCTTATTTCCTAATCTCAAATTCAGTGCACCAATGCTAGCTTTACACAAAATCTTACAAGTGTAAGCAGAGACCAAAATCCAGGTTGCAAATCTAACATAGGCCCTAGACTTAATCCAGGCCACACTCCACTTCATATTTACCATTTTAGTGCCAGCCATATTTTGACATCTATACACATATGTGACCCATCACCACAAAATGAGTCTTAAGTCGCTCTGAGGTTGGCAGGGTGAAACCAAATATTTGTCAATTTCAGAAGACCTTGGCCTATTGTGACTTTTGTGAAAGACAAGTGATTCTGTTTCTTCCTTTTTATCCTGGTGGTTATTTTGGTTCACTCTGGTTCATCTTCTGACCAAGTTAAGACTCATTTCGTGGCGATGGGTCACATATGTAGCGAGGCTCAGAAAACTGGGATGACGTAAACCTTTGGCATTGTATGTCACAATGCACTGTCCCAGTATACACCAAGAATCATCACCACTGAAATGGTTGTTAAGAAGACATGAAGATCTCTAGTTTTCAGAACTTAGAAGTTTCTTCCAGCGTCTGTCAAGGAAAGGAACAACAAAAGGCAGATGATTCTGCCGCATTCCTTGAGAATTATTCATCACTGTCAAATAGCGAAATTGAGTTAGTGCATCCTCTGACTCGTCTAAGTAGAATTTGTTGTTCATTCTATTGATTCTGGCTCTGACCTCTTCTCCAGAGTAAAGACAATGCAAGGTACTATTTAGCATCGACAAGATTCTTTCATCTTGCATAAGACATTCAGGGGTGTGCGATGACATCACCAACGGTAAGAGTCATCATCATAAAGTGGTTATCTGTGCCACAAACTCTATTTTCCTTTTAAGTTAACAACGGAATGAAGAAGAAGTTGCCTGATTTTACAAGTTAGCAGTCAGAAAAAGTCAGCGGTTTTGGGATGTTTGAACTCTGAGTGATAAAGGATGTTTGCGCTGTTTTAGAAGTTTGAAACTGTTTTGTGACTTTACTGTAAGGGCANTTTGCGCTGTTTTAGAAGTTTGAAACTGTTTTGTGACTTTACTGTAAGGGCACTTAACTTCAAGTGTTAGGGAAGCAAGTGATCCAACAGAGTTCAAATTCAGATCAATTAAGTCGAGTTTTGAATTTTGCAGTCGAATTTTGAATTTCGCATGAGCCTTCTGGGCTTTTGTACCATCTGTTTCATTTCAAAATTTAATTAATTTTGCAATTTATTGGAAATAAACAAGAGCTGCTTTTCTAACTGTGTTTGTGAGCCTGTCTATGTCTGAAAAACAAACATTATTGGATAGAAATGTTTTTAAAAAGTCCTGCGGCTTCAAATCTATTGTCAACGCTAGTATTTGTATCCGAGAAGATTAAACAGCAGATGTGATGTATTACGTACATTATAAAAGTTCTAGAACTGTAAACATATGACAAGTCCAATTTGAACAGTTGTGGAGAAGGGAAGTGCACTGGGTTATTTTGCTCAGGCGTTTTCTGTAAAATTCATTGAATTCAAAGGTAGGTCCATTTTCATTAGGGAGGTTTAGTAATCAAACGATAAACGTATTAAAATGTTAACGATAACGTTATTTTTGTACCGAAAATGCAATATAATATCTGGTGAATCTGTAGTATAAAAAATAACGTTGTCGTAAAGTTTACATTTATCGGTTGATTTCTAAACCTCCATATTATATCATTTTTGGCGCTTTTCAACTCAGAGATGACCAGCATCCCAATAAGAAGGCAGGATCCTTTATAACAGTGATTACACTACATAAATCCCCGCGCTTACCCTGGGGATTTTGCGGTTACACCTATAAATCACCGAATACCCGTGCCTGAAATCCCTGTATCTACATGTATTAGCCCCATCGAGCTCGAAGGGGCTACACCGGGGCTATTTTAGACCCGTGCTTAACACGGGTATTTTGCGTAGTGTACCGTGAAAACCCCGTGTCTACCTGTAGTTCCGAGCACCCCGACAGACGGTGATGCAAATCGTTGAGTCATGCGCATGCGTTAGGCTGTTTTCACGCATCCAGTCGCCACTTGATAACAGAGAGTTGCCTACATGTAGTGCCCTTATCACCGGGTTAAGGAACTTATTACCAATCACATTTTAAGAAGTGTAACCGCTCGCCGTGTGAACGCCATGTTTTTTCTGTTTTGAAAAAAAACGTGTCTCAAAAAGCACGGGGATTTTAGACAGGTGTAACCAGGGCTTATATAACAGGATATTTACTTTGTAATTACAGACGTAGCAAAGATTGTATCTGGCGATGAAGTGCACAATGTTAATGGTAAGAATGGCAAGCAGAATTTACTCAGTCTCTGGCTTTCCTGGACATTCGCCCTCAAAACGTACGACCGGATCTTTACACAATGTAGGCCTACATCACAAGGCCCACGATAGGTTGTACTACAGTTGAGGTATAGGCCTACATCAATTTCCCACACAAAAGGCGTCCATTGTATAGGACTTGATTACATGTACTCTGTGCTGCCCTCTATTGCAGTTATGATCCCCATTCTACAGTTAAAGCCAATATTTAAAGGACCAAGGTGTTGCCACTTTTTCTCTACAGCTGGCCCCACTGCGCCACTCTCCAACCCAGGGACTAACTACGTTGTCGGTGAATTGACATGATTAACTACGTACATTTTGTAATGCATTTTTGTAGATCGTCTTGCTGCCGCAAGGTGGCTCCCTCTACGTCGGCAGTCAATTAAAGATAATGTACCACGGGTATTTTCGCGGGTCGCGAAAATCATTGTTTGTTTGTGTTCTTCGTCATATGAGTAATTTGTTGGTGGCATGCCTCGCTAGAAATTCTTTTGATACCAAAAGTATTCAATTTGGGGGGTTGGCATGTCCCAAAAGTCCAAAATAACATAATGTAAAATCCATGTTTACAAACATTAAATGTAAACAATGAATTCCTGATACAATCTTTAACGCATTTGAGATCCCATACCGTGTTTCTTTAAAACCTTGCATGTTTCTTTTTCAGGTTTTCCTTATTGGAGCAGCGTTGTCAAAACAAGACTCCGCCATTGACAAGGAAAAGGACCCGTTTGTTGACTGCCTCACAAAATGTCTGGACGACAAAAGCTGCTCGTCTCTGGGTGATGATTTTTCGCCGGAATTTCAAAAGTGCTTTAACACCTGTGACGCAAATTGCACGGATGTGGTGGGGCTGCCAATAAATTTGGAAACAACGGAAAAAACACCCAGCATTATATATCATTAGAGAACTATGTACATGTATGCGTAGTCAATACATGCGTTGCAATGCACTACGAATGAACTACGAAAACATTATCTCGCTGTTATTTTCACATTGCTCACTCGGGGACGTTTTAGGGAGATCATAAGGAATGCCTGGACCACTCCATGAACAAATATCAAAATAACCTAGAATCGGTTCTAAGACATCACTGCATAATTTTCGATTAGTGACGCCTACTCCACCACGTTGAAGTCACATGTTAGTCATAATTGGCATTGCGACAGGCCTGTGAATAGGGCCGTAAAGGTGCTATTACAATGAGTTTTGACGAAGGAAAGATTGATTTCATGGGGTATTCAAAAGCATGCCGACTTGGTTTTCATTGGTAAGAGGTTGATCGGGATGTAGTTGAGGGGAATGACCACAGCAAGTGCCTCAGTGACAACGCATAGATTGTAAGGGAGGTCATCTTATACTCTCTCGACCGATTATCAACGTATCTTGATCTCTATCAATGTATCGTTCATGTACCTGTAGAAGCACCTGTACATCGGGAACCATACGACATTTACAATGTCACCTTGTTTTACCAAAGAGATTCTATTTTATCATTGAATTTTGACAGGCCCATCAAAGAGTAGAAGAGACGCTCCAGGCTTCAGCATTCACCTTTAAAGTACCAACAGAATGGGAAGATGGCAGCCATTTTTTGCCACGAAGTTCACCAGACANCCAGTCACCAAAACCGAGTCGATGGAAGCTTAACTCGTTCTCATCGGTATTTATTCAGAGGCGGATCGTGGAAGCAACGCGGCTCGTTTGATGTTCTGTCTCATTGTTTACTTTGATGAAACGTAATTCTGACAGAGAACGAACAGGCGTAAGGCAATCTGGCCAATCAAAACATAACGCAGTTATTCACCTCTGCTGCAGCATTCAAGGAAAATTGCGTCATTTTGAACATTCTTTGAGATAATCGGGCACGAGTTCATTCAGAGAAGGTGACAGTTCACATTGTCAGAGAAGTTTACTTAACGCCCTATTTATAATCCTCATTGTTTTCAAAGAATTCTGGGATAATTCATGTTTTCTTTAAAACTTTGCTGTGTGAACTTCAAAACGTGAGGAATGAGCGACATGGGGTTTGGCTTCAGGGCAGATATTAACACAACAAACCACACGCGAGATGAATATTTGCTTGCTGCATGCACCATCCAAATTTTCTGGTACATGAATATTTGACCTCGAAACTTTCCTATATAGTGATAGGAGAATCTGTACTATGTGGTAGCACTGAATTCCTACGTTTTTTGCCACCACCCACCTCAACTTTGGATGAAAGTGTACGTACCAGTAACACTTCTACTTCGCCTCTTTATAGAGTCATCAAAATCCAATTTACAATTTTTTTATGATCTGATTGAAGAAATCTGCATTTGTTACATTTTACTTCCCAAGATTCTGAGATGAAACGCCCATCTCCTGATCCTATTGTGGAGAGATGAATCATTTGCAAAAATGTCAAATATGGCCTTGAAAATTGAACCGTTTGTTCGAAAGTGTATCTGAAACCCTTATTCTATTACCAATATTTTTTCAGCCGATTTTAAAATTCTCAAACAGTGAGTCAGTTGTGATTTCAAGGTCAAGTTTCAAAGAAAAAGGACAGAAAACACTTGGCAGAAATATGATATGCCAACAAGAATTCAATTGATCTTGATCAAAGGATGATAGTGTGAAAGAAACATGGAACATTTGAACCTCAAACAGGCAAATATCTCCTGAAAACTTTACTGAAGGAAGCATCTGGTGATCTTTTTATTGGCCTGCCGCTTCAAATATTACAACTCATTGCCAATTCACTTTAGATAGACTTTGGCGAATTGTGTTCAAGAGATGGATGAAGCAAATTTGGAAACAACATGTGAAGTTAAGTGCATCGGGTCCATGGACTGACTCAAACCAAGGATGAAAATTTTGAAGGTCAGAAGTGAAGACAT
Organism: Notospermus geniculatus; assembly: GCA_002633025.1. Lineage (NCBI taxonomy): Eukaryota > Metazoa > Nemertea > Pilidiophora > Heteronemertea > Lineidae > Notospermus > Notospermus geniculatus. Next base: position 326,355 of record NMRB01000501.1, read on the forward strand.
AAACATTGATCTACAAAATTTGTCAAAGGCATCTGACACGACATAGAAATATGTGGTCTCGAGTTCCAAGATTCCAGATGCCAGACTAAGTGGACGAGAAAACAGTCCACATTTCTAACTGCATGATTAGAATTCATGAGAATCAAAGTACAAAGCTGCCACAAATGATTCCTGCCCTGTGAAGTTCTTGTAAAAACAAGACAAAAAGACAGAATTTTCATTTCGTTGCCATCAGTCTCCGAGTCTCGACTTTGTGATCCAAGCCCTCTTACTTTGTTGTTCACAAGGCAAAGGGAATGATTCCCAACTTCAAAGTCACTGTAGACGCGTACCCAATAATTTCGCACACTTGAATCTGCGGCATGTTCGGGCGGCAGCGACATCCTGACTGATCATCCTAGTGACGAAATCTCCGCGGCAAATCCCAGACAATCTCATCTGTGTAGATTATCGCACGAGCGATTTCTCCTCACAGGACATGTTTTTTCTCTCGGTACTTCAAAGGGGTGAAATTTCTTTCACATTAATTGATAATTGGTGCGGTTTTTTAGAAAGGTTTTGTCAATTCCTCTACCTCCCTCTGCGCTCGCATGCCTGGTTAGATTTAAATTGCCATTATTAAAAGGTTCATTTGGGTACACCTCAGTGCTGTGGAATCGCCACAGCTTTGGTGCATGGTTCATTAGGTCATGATGGACCTGCCCATAGAGTCTGATATAGCCTGTTGTCTCCAAAGTGAAAGCTAGACCGCTTGACAGGTAGCCTCCCTGGAGATTTGATGTCAAGGTATACAGACAACCTGACTTGGCTCCCAAACAGAGTCGGATCCAGGGGGCGTGGGGGGCATATACCCCATTTTTGGCAGAGCAATGATTTTGTTAGCAAGAAAAATTTAATCACATAAAAATTCGAGTATTGTGTCAAATTTTGCTGGAGGAGCTAGGCCCCCAGACCCCCCATTTGGGCTTCGCGATTTCACCTCTGTCGAGCTACGCCCTCGTTTCTGTCAACCCTGGATTCGACCCTGCCAATTCTGTATTCAAGAGGCTGCTCTGGTATTTCCAGCTCTGCCATGTATGCTGTGGTGAATCTGCTCCCAACATTTTCACAAATCAGTTGACCACTGCAATCATCTCCAGTGCTGGAGGACACTTTACAGACAGACCCCCCCCCAAACCCACAATCTCAGCAGAGACAGTCCCAAAGTTTTCACTCTGATACCCCAACTTGACTGGGATCTGGAGTCATTGGCAGATAATGAAGTAATTTCTTTGATTTTTCTGAACCAGAGTTGGTTAAAGTATGTGTCATGGGGGCATGCAGTGTTTGACAATACCAATCAGAAAATTTCTAAGAATATGACAAAACCACCACCATGCGCATTGCCTAATCCATATATCAACTGCCTAAGTATCGACAATACTAATTAAAGCATAATTAAATGACTAATCGTTAGAAAAAGATCAAAGAGAACCTAAGCCAGCGGTATAAATGATAATTATTGACTGGAGATTATTGAGCGCAGATACTGGCATATCGCTAAATCTATCCTTGGCTTGCTCAAGACGGGAATCAATCACATCACAAGTGTTATTCAGCTGTACAGATGTCAATTTTAGTTCCAACCTCAATTTACAGATGGCAGCACTAGCTAATTGAGGTTTCAGTGTTGTCAAACTTTGCCACTGAGTTTTGCATGCAATCCTTAGAGATTTACTGAAATACCGGTACTTGTAAAGCATGCAAAATCTCAAGAGTAACTTAACTAAACATCCACCTCTTTTTTGGAGATACTGAAAGTTGACTATGGACTCACCTGAAAAAGATAATAAGAAAGAAGTTAACCATTGAATCATCTACGATTACAAAGCCCTCGTCCATCTTAATACCATATAGGCAAATATTTTTGCGGGATAATATTTCACGAATTGAACATTTTTTTTCTGTTTCGCGTGGATTAATGTTCACGACAAGGGCAGGGAAGGGGACTGACTGGATTGTTTTATGCGTTAATATTCGCAGCGAAATTTTGATTTTGCGATTTTCGCGAGAATTTTTACGCGCGAAAATATTTGCATATATGGTAGATTATGTACTTCTGTAGTAATGCACTTCGTTGAAAACAAACTGACCTCCCACCTCAAACGCATCCTCTCACCGCAGATGGTGGAAAGGTCCATCCACAACTTTGGCCAGAACGGCCAAACACTCCCGAGCACATAAAAAATGGCCAAGACAATTTTCATATCATGAAATCAGAATGAATTTACCTCAGATGAAAATGACCAACAATTCCATCCTGAACGACCACTCAAAGAATGAAATCCTGGACAGCAGCAAGTTTGATCTCCTTTGAGAGCCATAACAAGGTTCAACCAGAAGCAGCAGGAAGACGCATAACTTCCATGAAACATACAAACACCACTTCAACAGTTTTTCCAATGTCTGATGTCCAATGTTGGATATGATGAAATAGACAATGTTTGTGTTTTTTATTATTCGACTAATTTAGGAAAATTGACAAACTCATCATCCTATTTATTGTTGACCAATAAACAGGCAGGGTAAACAAGGTGCAGTGTTGAAACAATCAGACAAGCAATAACTCATATAGATAATTTGTTTGTGTAATAAGGGCATGTTCTATTACCTAGAAATTACGCAAACCTGTTGTCGCTTTCAATTACAGCATGTCGCTCCTGGACTTTTTGTCCAATAACCACTCAGACTTGGTGAACCAGCATCCACAGTCAAAATATACCGTATTCCCTTCCAAGTAAGCCACATGATATGGTTTGCTTCTTGGCCTGCCACTCCCATGAGGAGATACAAAATGCCATATGGGGAGACAGAGTAGATGGGTTACTTTGTATTGATGCTGTCCTCAAATGATGGCAAGTCTTTCATTAAATTTACAGTGGTTGAACTTTGAAGAACTCAGAACAATATTCAAAGAAAGACCACTATTGCCCTCTTTATGGAAGCTGTGAAACCAGGAACCTCACAACCTCCTTTCTTTGTATAAAATACGTTTGAAAGTTGATAACAACATTCAAAATTCATATATAATGCAAATCCTTGGAGACAATGGTGTGAATTTCACCCCAAATATCACTTGCATAGCCATATCAAAAGAAAGAGCGTACTATGTAATTATGAACAGCATGAGCTCAGCCAGAAGCTGCAACCGTAGAGGAGAGATCCGCCTAACTGGACATCTGCACTACTCGGCAAACACTGACAAGTATTCAAATTGACCCATCTTCCTTTGCCAAGGCACAATGTCATCTTCCCTGATCATGTCATTCACCTGCATGCTGCGTATCATCTCAACATTGACCACCGATTTGTACAGTGTACTGTACAGCATACACAACAGATCTGGTAACAATTAGGATGGAATGCTCTACTGGTCAATTGTCTCAGTTCCACGGAGTAAGGAATGGAAACTCGAGGAATCACCAAACTGTTAAATGCCTACATTTCATCTTAACCTGAGCTAAGCGAGAGTACATAATTCTGTACAAAATCTACAGCAGCCTCAGGTGAAGTTATGATGAGATGGAGAAAGAACCGAAGTACACAGCTTCCCACCATATTTAGGGTGAAACATACTTTAGTGCCGAGCCTTTGATCTTTTCCGAGATGGCGTAATTAGTGGTATTAGCCTCGTGGCCATTTGATTGGCAGGTCATCTACTAAGTTATCAAATGACCTTCCTCCATTAATGGCTAGCGGATGATTCCAGGATGATCTTCGCTCATGGTCAGGGGCGAAAATTAACACCAAAGGTGCTAGGAGCCAGTGGCGGAACAATACAATTACAGAAGATGCAAGGAAGGAACCTGAGACAGAACAATGCCGTCTTACGCTACGTGAGAGAAAGATCATGGGGATTTTTTCCTGACACGATTTTTTTGGATTGACTGGGGGGCAGATTCATCAGTCTTCGAAAAAAAGTGTGATTTCAGGTGTTCCTTGCACTGATTTAACACATGTGATTTTTTTGTCAGAAGATGACAAGTATCCTGCCGTACTCCAGGGCCTGAGTCATTTTCACTTGAAAGGAAACCAAGGGCATCTGATCCATGCACCTAATTTTGCTACATCTGCACGGCCAACATTTTGACACTTCCGCAGTAATACTCCCCAGAAAAAAGTTCTCTTTGCCTTTTTCATTGGGTCAAAGAGCTGTGACCCACATTCTGGATTACATTTTGTGAGTCATTCGTTCATTGCCTTTCCTCTGATCAACATGGCAAAAGATGATGTAAGGATGCGACATCTTTTTTGGCCAAGATTTCCTCCATCAAAACATGTCATGATTGAGTGACTAGGTCTTCAGCAGCAAAATATCACTGAAGTAAAACTGCAGCTGTCGCCATATTCTGTTTTGAATGCTGTTGTGAAAGGCGCACGACATCAATATAGGTCTTTTTGGCCCACAACCATTTCAGCTGACTCCTTCTTCGGTCCAGGCATTTTCAGCCCACTTCCAATTCGGCTCTGGTATTTTGGCCCATATCCATTTAGGCTCAGGTCTTGCCCGTTTTGGCCCACTCCACTACCATGCTAGGACATGAGACCAGTTTCTGTGCAGAGGTCTCTTCAACTGTTCTCTTCCTCCAAGAGATTACCCTTCATAATAAGTAAGAATGGTAGTAATTTAGAACCAGTGGCAACAAACCTGATCTTCCATCATCGAAGGCATTTTTTATTCTGGTAATAACACAGTTGTCAGCTCTTACTTTCCAGGAACATCTGCGGAGAAGATCGTCAACATGGCCTGTCAAGATGACCTGCTGTGTCCGAAAATGGTAGTGTCGATGTTGACAAGTAGATTACAGACGTCTGTTCCTGGCCTATCATTAATTTACGCTGAATTGATCACAAATGATAGATACGGCACCTGTCAACAGGGCAGATGAATACAGAAACGTGCAGGCAATATAGCCATTGAGATGGTATTTGGCAACGGACAGTAGCTGGTGGATTGTATCCTATGAAGCTGTCACAGACACAATCTTTACAGGATGTAGGCCTAACTCTTGCTTGGCTGAAAATGAAAATCTGTAGGAACCTCAATCACACCATTTCATTTGCTGACGAATTAGGCCCTATCTCCACATAATGCACAGCGATATGATACAACCACTTGTAATTTTCCCTTTCTATGTGTTTCTTCTTGGCCAATTGTCAAGGACGGGAGCAAAGCAGAGTTCAAGTGGAAATATGCATAAAGTGAAAGAATTCTGTAGCCAGTCGCATCTCTGAGGGCCTTAGATGTGCAGCAGCAACTCAATCAGGTGGAAGTTTGGAAGTAAAAACCCGACATCCAGAATTTTACAGCCTTTGGAGCTAACAAATTAGGGGCAAGCCCTCCGACAATGGCACAAAGTGTTCTCCTATCTCGTTCAATGATGGATGTCAAACCTATCATTAGCTAAGATAACAATGGAGGAAACAAAACAAGGTGGACTGTCAGGAAGAAGTGTGCTTGCACCTTGTACCCCTGAAGGCAGGAACCGATCCACAATAACCTAATGAGGAATGAATAAACATGAGAAATATGAGTTTTTTATCATCCTTTGGATGAAGGGACAAAGACAATGGCTCCATGCAAGATATGGGACGAGTTTTTTTCTCTTTCAGAAGCGTTGCGTCTTCAAAATGGATTCAGTTCATTCTTGATTAGCCATCGAGGAGCCAAGATAGCCTCGCGGTTATCATGTCCGCTTTATAGCAAGTGGCAGATCCCTGGTTCGAATCCATGGTTCTTCAGTCCATTGCATGGGACAGAAAGCCATGGTGCCTTGTGCTTGTTGTGTCTTCGCAAGGACAAGTGACCCCATCCAAGTGAGGAACATGAGCAGCTTGAAATGGCCTCTTCCGTACTTACCATGGCCTAGTGCTAGCTTCAGCCCTGATGGATTTAGTAGGTTTATCAATTTCAAAGAAAAAGCCACCACCAGTGAAAGTGTTAGGGGAATCATGGATGAATGATTAAGTTTATTTTGCCATCATCATCAAATGTGGGACGAGCCATTAGGAGGCCCAAGAGAGATCAATGGACATGAACACCTAATCACCAATTCGTTAACACAATATCAATGCAACCACAAATTAGGAATAAAATGATGTGACACCTAGTAAAAGTGGATTTTGTTCCGTCAGTTCAGATCTGCAACGGGACCAGACCAGTCCACCCTTGCTTAATCACTGTTTCATTATTGTGTCGATATTAGTCATGACGAAATAAAATCATGTGGGGATCCTGCATGAATCACAGGTCCTTTTCCAGCAGGGAGATCCTTCCGAAATTAGACAAGTTCTGGAAATTCTATTGTTCCTGGATGCGAGGGTAAATCTCCGCAGTCCATTTGAATCAAGTGGAATTATGGGTAGTCGTCGCAGCGGCGTAATTTACATTGTTGTCACGTTTGTGTTGTTATAAGTCTGATTGCATCAGCGTTGCGTATTGTCAGCAATTCTGATGAGAGATAGCGAAAGTGACATTTTGTCCATTTTAAAATGTCATGATATTAGTGATGTTTTCAAACCTTTTGTCCGACTTCATTACAGAAAGTGCTGGTTTGTCCAAATTGGAAATTTTGCATAATATTGTTGATTGCGTTTACAAAAGTTGTCAATTTAACGATTCTGTGTTTGTCAAATCAGATTTTACTCATGTTTGGTAAAGCACCACAATTCCTAAACTCAATTTTAATGCAAGGGAGAAAATTGACAAACTGACCCAAGACTTTGCAATAAGGTAGGCTAAAGGAAAGGATGCACCTTTAGTATCATACTAAATCAATTGTCTACAATGCAAATTTTGTCTTAGGAGGATGAAAATGTTTGGTTCATTGGTTTGCAATGTATCTGATCCAAATTATCCTTGAAACAAGCTTTTAAAATGCTTCCAACAGCAAAGTAAAAGTTCCATGCAAGAAATCATCAAGAAAACAGTAACAAGAGATTGTGATCTGAATGCAAATTACTTCCAGTTCATTTGTCGCCCAGCACTTGGTGACCAACATAATTAGCACAAGGGCAAACCCTGATGAGCACACATTTTTCCGGCGTAGTTTACACCGACAGTGAACACCCTCAGGCCGGAGTAGGCTCCCCGAATCTTTAACACGCTAATTGGTAACCTGAAAACGGCAAGTAGTTGCTTCCGACATGTTGCTAAGCTCGTGAAAAGGTCCTGGGAAATTTTGCAGTTGTCAGTAAGAAAAGTTCAATTCTAGAGAGCACGCTTGCACAGTGAGACATTCGAAGGCAGGGTTTCATTCGAGGAAAAAGGGGTCGAACCCTCTCCAGGCAATGCAAATGATTTTGAGAAAGAGTACTCGAATTTCCACAGGCAGTGTTCAAGTCCAACTGTGAAATGAATTGGACAAAGTGTTGGAAATAAAGGATATTTCTAGGCTTTGTCTATTTAATTGAAGGGTTTGATTTGTTCCAGAGAAGCCAAGTCCACGGTTGTTTAAATCACCTTGAAGGCCTTACTTTGACACAATGTAGAATGAGACAACGAAAACTTGTAAACCTCGATAACTCAAGTTCAGAGTATGAATCATCTCACAGGGTATTAAAGGGATTCACTTTTACACAGCTCCACCCTCAAGGGATGCGTCGGCCATCAACGGATGAGGGACACGGATGTGACCCAAGGCAACGCGTCCCTTGAGAGGGGTCTATTGTCTGATGGAGTACATTGTTTACATTGATGTTCATGCTGCTGTCTTTAAACAATTCTTTTGAAGAGTTTCTGAAGTTTTAGCAAGTTTAGTGTAATTGGCCCTTGGGAGTTGATAGGTTTATACTTTGAGAGAGGCATCAGGCGAAGACAGCAGGAGTAACTCAGAAAGATTTTCATCAACATTAGAGGGGCCTGTTCCCTACATTTTTAGGGTTTGAATAACTTTCATTCGCAGATCTAAGGTGGTTCATCTTTTTTGTGGAAAATTTTCGAAGTTGAGCAGGAAATTGTAGAACTTTTGGAATAATCTTCGCATTTGACCCTGATCAGGACCGGCAAGGTGGACCCCTCTTTTTCTGGATTGGCTCCTGACTTTGACTAAGATAATCTCTGAAAATTAACAGCCTCAAGTTGGAGTCAGTGACATGTGTAACATCAGCCAAACAGCACAACTCCGATGAATGCAGGACCCATTCAGTTCATTGATCTGTTCCTAGATGTCACCACCAGTCCAAACACAACTCGTGCTCTCAGATCAATATGCATCTTCATGTTTATTCTCTTACGCTATGGTATATTGAGATTACGAAGTGTTCGGGTAAATATTTACTTTTCAATATCTGAAACAGGAAGCTGCGAAAATTGTCAAGAGAAGTCCGTGTCATCGTGATGTGGTGTCTTCCGACGGGACCGTGACTCAACCAGACAAATATATTGGAAAATAATACCGCATGTGGCCAATCTAGTGACATTTTCTGCGCAATATTTTGTTTGCATATACTCTTGATAAAACACAACATATGACGCGATAGCTTTTTCATGAAACATAGGGAATGGTTCCTGAGATTTTTCTTGAAGAGTGTTGTAAGCTTCATTCTCCCATCGCAGGGCTTTGGTCTCGCTCCTCTTCATACACTCCTGTGAGTGGATGGTGAGAAGCGAGGTAAAAACCCCTGCTGTGGGAGGATGTGGAAGCTTGGCAGACGTCTGCAAGGAGTGAATACTGATTAGGGTTGTAGGAGGAATATTCCATGAGATTTTTTCAACAACAGAGATATCTCTATTTGACAACTCCGCCGACAGAATTTGTGATTGTTTTGATACTGATTGTGTATGACTGCAGTAATAGACCAAAGAATATTCCCTTTCACTCCAGGAACACTATTTGTCAGAAGCAATGTCCTGAGGAACAGAGGCGGCACTGCAAGGAGCTGGTGTCAAATACTAGACAACGAAACCTTTTCTGATCAAAAGATGTGATCATGACGAAGACCACTGGAACCTGGCATCTGTGATTCTCTTGTGGGACTCACAATAGCATTATGCAGACCTAATTGAAATGTGGTCATAGGACAAAAATCCTGAAACCCAATGAAAAAAAAATCACTGACAAAGGAACAAAAACAAAATGTCTCGTTTTAATACAAGCAATCGATCGATTTACATTTTTTGCCGTTAGCTCTTGTCAGTGCATCTTCTCACATAACTTGAGCGATGTTTCTATTATCAATATCAAGGTCTCTTGCTGTTTTTTATTCCAGACTCAGATTTCGATTGTCTCGAACCTTTTTTTTAAATTCAATTCAAAGCAGGCTGGATCTCATACACAAAAGATGGTTTGTACAGATGTTTTGCCGATTCCCTTCTCCAAAAAGTATTTTACGACTTAGGAAGGATTGTTATTGTGCCAGAAGTCTAAACTGCTTCATTACATGACCGCCAGTGAGATTTTGACAGTTTCAGACCCTGTCACCTCTTCCGTGACCGCTTTTCTTCCGATTTTGTCGCACAAGGAATGCCGTAACCGTCTATAATTTTGCAGTCAAGCAAAATGCCCCGTAGACAAGATTGCCCATTTTTCAGCACTTGTAATTTCCAATTCCTTGAAAGAAATTCTGCAATCCTACGAAAAAGTAGACCTAAGACTCAATCAACGAATCTAGCAAGAAACGAGCCCAGTAATGAAAGGGTTAGATACCTTCACTGTCGAGCATTGCATACACAATCATGCACGGCACAGTTTCTGCTGAAATCCCAGACAAACCTTTTTGAAAGATCGTCCCAATTCCTTGGAAGGTCGCTAGATCATTCATAAGCAATGGTAAGATCTTCATTCCATATTCAGCTCGCAGCCCCTCGGGAGTCAAACTCTACCATCACCAAGATGTAACCAGATAATCTCATTTTTACCTTTTGTTCCTCGGATTCTTTGTGCACTGACTTGAATGAATAATACGCTATAAGTTCCCCAATCCTATATGTTCCAAGTCTGCCAACAGCCTCTGGCAAAAATCTAACCGAATCGTGCAAAAATGACGAAGTATTTAGCGGAAATATTACTAGTTTTATTGCATCAGCATTAGTGTAAAACCGACTAATCTTCACAGTTGAATAGATAGAGAATTAATTGTCGATTTTCTAATATTTGCCTCATTAGATTCGACAGCGTTTGCCTTTCTTTCTACCAGAAGTCTTACTTGCTTTATTTTTCTAAATTCGTTAACTCTTTGATCTGCTGCAGTAATGATCTGCCAAACGTTGATAGATGGAGATGGAGAATGAAGTATAAGCCTATGAAATATAGGCTACGTGGAGGTGCTCTGTCTGTAGAATCACCACTGCCGCCCCCGCCACCACCACCACCACCACCACCACCAAAGTTGTTCAGGGATGTCACTTATTCCAGCAAGAAGCCACCCACATCATGGAGATCTGCTCCATTTTCATCGCTTTAGCAGGTGCCAACACACTTTTTGTAAGGAACATGTCAGAGCAACAGGAAAGGACCAAGCATCTGCATTATTGATAGGCAAAGTTTCTTTGACATTGTGGTCGTGGCTGCCCAACCATGCTATGACATGTCCAGTTTTTTCACCTTCTTCTTGTGTCACTTGCATACAAAGCGAGTGATAGTTTGTCAACTTGTAAGTCAGCGTTTACATAGAGGTATACTGTATACAGACATGCTGGCGAACAAAGGTTTCATGGTCATGAACCCTTTTTAGGCCATTGTTCGCCAGCATATACGTCTACGTAAACCCGGCCTAAGAGCAAAGGATATTTTGAATACCGAAGCCGAAACTCCTCACAGCGCCACCTATCTTCATTCTCCGACACTGAGTAAGTGACTTCATTTCATCAACAAAACACTCCGAAATAAGAGTTTTCTGTGCCTGTCACTAAATGAATCGACATCTGTTAGCACTCTTAGAATAGTAATTTTGATAATAAGAGATAAAATTTTGGTTTAGGGGTTGAAAGCGAATGTTTGATCGAGTCAGTTTTCCGTCATGCATCACTGTGTACAAAAATGTACAGACGGATATGACTCGATTAAATAAGCAAAATTGCGGTGGATCGGGCGTTATATACTTACCTGCATCATCCGTTCGTCTAGATGTGTTTCGAATATAATATCCATTTAGATTGTACACGGTAAAATCCCTTGATTGAACCACAAAATGACCAGATCTTAGCCGAACTGAGGGCACGCATGATATTTACAAAAAACTGCAAACACACGTGCTTTGTTACTAATAATAGTCACGATTGTGTGACATCACTTACTTCTACTTCGGGCGACCAATCACACGCCGGAATTCAGATATGAGACCAGGGGTTTGTAAGCGTCAACCCAGAGCCCAGGAGCGCACAAACCCCTGGGTACGAGGTTGATGCGCCTGTGGTTGGACGCACGCCATTACACTGAGCGGGTCTTGGTTGTGTCACCCAGACCCGCTGCATTCAGAACGAGGCTAATGCATTATCCATTTGAAACATACGCACGAGATACCAAGGTATTTTACGGAATGTACCACTAAAGTTGCTGTTGCAAAGAGTTGTTGGAGGAAAAAATAAACATTACATGTACTTCAAACGAACAAGGCCCACACTTTAAAAGTCGGAAGTGATTATTTGGCAAGCAAATGCTTGCCGAAATACAGAAATTTGGTCTTAGATGGCAAGCAGACAATAATGAATATTAATTAGACCCCATTAATTATGCAAACAGAAGATCAAGATGGCGTCCTCCGACTCGCCGTCGCAGCGCTCGCCAAAAGGCATCGAAAAGTTGCGATTGGGAGTAGGCTATGCCTCCAACGAGGATTTTAAGACGGCGTTAAAGGCATCGAACTGTTTATAAATGGTCTGAGGAAAGATACAAGATACTATTGATGTGACAGAAATATTTCCAACATTGCACTGCATAACAATTTATGAGAATCAGTCTGTTCTTTGACCACTTGACAAACATGAAGAACATCATCCTGGAGCAGGGAGTTAAAGAGTGGTCAGAAAGACCCTAGTAACACTGTCTGCAGTGGTGAGACCCTGAAGTTGCTGGTATGGTAACCTAACCATTTACCAAGATCTGAGGCCAAGACACCACATATGGGTTTACAGGTTTTCGGCAAAGAAGCAGGAGCAGACAAGAAAGTAAACCTAGGATGGCAGTCTTCTGTTCTGATCAATCCAGTTGAGTTGATAATGATCTGGCCAAGGATGATCAGGTGGCACAGAAAATCTGATGCCCTCCTCAAGCCATCCTCCTTCAATTCTATTCTTTGAATAACTTGATATCCCAGGTCCATTTCAGATACAACAGTCTTACAAGACCCTGCAGAGCCTTCCCTCAAGGGCTACCTCGGTATTCCTCCCTGATGAAGTGGGGCAGACAAAAAAACACCCCAGTGATACCATCCCTTAGGGAGTGTTACTTTCTCGTGCATTCTCAGAAGTATTCTTCTGTCAATTAGATGATAAAGTCACACAAAAAATAGTGCTGATTATTTTTCTTCCAATTCTCATGGGTGCCTATAACAATGAGAGGATGCTGAGGGCCATGACTGATTGTCTTAGATTAGCTACAGGCTAGGACTTGCCTACATAAGAACAATGAATCCTTTTCATATGATCATTGGATACCCAAAGTTCAACATATAGTTCAGCAAGATCTACATGTAGTTGTACATGGTGCTACAAATGGGGACTGTCCCAAATTTGGGCTGTCATATGCGACCATCTCTGAGAAACCTGGTCAAAGTCGCTGGGGAGTGACACAAAGCCTTAATCACTGCTGATCTTTGTTGCACAATCGATAAGGCTTTATTTGCCACCAACAGACCCGTGTTTTTTCATTGTGATGACACTCTCAACCATAACCTATTAACCTTGTGTATTCAGCGACTTTGACTGGGTTTCTCAGAGATGGTCATCAGTTGAAACATTGGTGCCTGTCACCTTAATCCCTGCTCAGACCCGTTTTTCACACATGTATGATGAGAGGGCAACTTTCTTTGACAGCAGAGTTTTCTCCAAGCCTCCCACTTTCAATTTCACTGTGCTTCAACTGTAAAAGCCTAGCAGGTCCTACCTTCAACTGATGGAGCTCAAATTCCTACGCTAAGGAAAACCACAGCGAGATAATTGAAATTCATGAAGTGGTATCTTTGATATATAAATTGTGAAGGCATCAAAGAGAATTATGGATAAAGGTTGTTTAAGATGCACGCTGCAGTGCTGTCTGGGCCAGGCTCAACCAAATGCACCCCTGGGGACACGAGAATGCCAATATCTTTCCACGACAAAAGGGAACGGGTAATACATGGAGTTTTCGAGTCCAATGGAGTATGACATTTGTATTTGAGTTTGTATAATGAAAGCAAGACTTTGAAATTAGCATCTACCATCCACCATGGTATGGTTTTCCTTTGAAATTCACGACGAACAAGTCAGATTTAGAAGAATGTCTGTTGTCAGCAAACACCATGAAATTTTTGGGCTGCGATCAGACTGGTGCAGTGGACATCTGGAGCTTGTCACCACAGAGATGCAGGGTTTGATTCCCAGTCACACTCGTGGGATAGAGAGGGTGATCTCTTTGACATTGGTTTCTTCCCGGCCTCTGATTTCCTCTGACCTATGTCTCCTATGTTGTCAAAAAGATTCAATAATGAGCCAAGTTGGACTGAGTGAAGTCCATCTGATTCAGCCGTAATGCAACTCCTCTTAGACGCAGTCAATGAAACCTGGACCCTGGCAGAGGTGACAAGTCATTCAATCAAGGATGGTAATACTGGACCAAGATATTGCTCAGAATTCTTGGCGATCATCATGATTGGCGTCCCGGTTATTTATCTGATGTTAAATTCAAATTGGTGTCACTTACACCACGATTCTTGTACCTAATCTTGTAATTGAAAATTCCGCAAAATTTCATTAACATCTGCACTCGAGCTTTTGTCTTATACTTTGTACGGCATTTCACAATTAAGTCATGCGAGAAATTTATCTGACTCAGTGACAATGATGCTCATTCCCCATTGAGAGATACTCCCCCTACTTCAGTTTAGGTTAATTTGACGACTGCACGGGCATTGTCGCATTCTAAATTTAGACAAACTTTAATTATGATTCAGTATGGCTGCGTCTAATCTGATCACAGTCCGTTCCCCACTCGTCACCGCCAATGTTACCCCTGATTAAGAATGACAGTTCATCTGCATAATTTTGATAATTCTGAGGTAAAACATTCCATATTGTAGCCATATTGTAACGTGTTAATCCAGAGATAATCTCTCTTAACGCCAGTGATGCCAACCCAAGATAAGTTGATTTAGAAACATCACATCTTGACTTATTTCCATACTGTATGCCAATCTTAGCATTTTTCTGATTTGATATAAATGCATAACTCTTACAGATGGAATTATTGGAAGTAATTAGCACAATATGTCACTTATGCTACCAAGACATATCAAGAAGGAATAATTTCATGTCAATGAGGCAAGCAAGCTCAACGTATGATTGGAACATCAGATTTGTTTTAGTGCTTTTTCTGCTCTGGCCATGTCTGAAATCATCCAGTACTGCAAGTTTTAGATAAAAACTGGAAAAGCATGTCCATTGTTGGTAATGTCATTTAACTTGCAGAGGCCTTTAATTTTGAAGAACATAGGAAGTTGAGCCAGGCTTTCCATTACATGGGTCTTTACTCTGAACAATACAATAAGTTGAGCCAGGCCTTCCATTACATGTACATGGCTCTTTACGCTGAACAACACAAAGAGTTGAGCCAGGCTTTCCATTACATGGGTCCTTATATTCTGAGGAACAAAAACTTGAGCCAGGCTTTCCATTACATGGGACTTTATTCTGATGAAGGCTTTCCAATACATGGGCCTTCATTCTGAAGAACATATTTTGAAGCTGAACCAGGCTTTCCCATTACATGGGTCTTGCTCTTTGTATGGTCATCTTATCAAGAATAAGTCTTGTCTTGCTCTTTGTATGGTCATCTTATTGAGAACGTCACACCAAAATCACTGTTGTAGTTTCAACCATATCAAAGATTAGAGTTGACTTGTATCACTCTCCCATGCTCCATTGACCCCTAACGGTGACCTACCCTGTTTAACAACCCTTAAGCCCCCTGGTCCTATCAGAGACCAGATGCTCCAGTGGACACAAGGAACAATAGAAAATGTGCTAATTAAGCTTTGACTTGACAATAATGGACTAAGTCATTGTCGATTCTGGGCGCTAATGTCCATTTCGCTCAACTTTAACGGACATCAAAGTGACCAATCGTGGTGACCATTGGGTCATAAAATGGACTGAATTAATGAAGAGATTTCTGGATTAATTACAATTGAAACTTATTCCCTTGAAGCCAACATCCTTCTGTCAGAAGGTCCTCTTGAGATGTTGATGCAGAATCTATGCAGTTTCTCGTGAGGTACATGTACTTAAGGCTACATCTTTGCCATCCTTTTGAATCATGATTTTTCCCACTACTACACCCCTCGGTACAAGTGTCCAGACTGGCCAGATTTTAACTGCATAATTCAGATATCCAGCGGCAGGCAGCCTGCCACTTTTGGACACTTGTACTGAGGGGTGACTAAAATGACTTCATGTTGGGCCTTTTTCTCTTTTGCATGGAGTACAAGTAGCACACAGTGTTGGAGCAATGAATCATGACTGAGACCAAAGTTCAGTCCCAGGATTTGGTCCTCAGCTGCTGTGTCGCCAAGCTCTTCTATAAGGATCCAACCCTTTCAATGCACCAGCTATCCCATCCAGGCACACCAAGATTTAGTGAAAATTTGACGTCATCATTGTTTTAAGTTTGGCCACCTGCCCCCAATAAACCATGAAATAAGATTTTCCAACCAAATTATGCATCCTAATTTGAGATGAAGAACTCTAAATTGGGCAATTAAAAGTTTGTTAAGATAATCCCCCTTGTGGCTAGACTGAAGTAGATCAAGAGACAAAATATAATTTCAGGACAATGGGATTTCGATTTCATAACACCATGTTGTTCTACCCAGTTAGGTTAAAATGTTCAGAAGATGTATAAGTTTATTAACAGAATTAAATACATTGGGCTTCTGATAATTAGACGGAAGTTTGTGCCGGCATGGATTCATTAGAAGGTGCATTTGATTAGCAATCAGATAAAGAACTTGGCCCTTCTGGTTTGCCATAGGCTCCGGCCGCAAGTCAGTAAGACTTGTCTGATGCGATCTACTCACTACCCAAGAAGTTTTTGGATGGAAGTCGGCAAAAAACTCCAGGCCAAACATCAGTAACAAATTGGCCAATAGAGAACCATTATTGGGGACCAAAAGATGCAAGATGAAGTTGGTCAACTCTATCTCCATTATTGATGATGTTCAGCAAATCTTCATTACTTTGAAGGTTACAACATCGAGAATTTTTAGCAAAAGAGACCAAAAGTCAAAGAGCAAATGCTAAGTTTACAAAACAAAGGGAAAACCTATTGATTTTCTGACAAACCAAACAGCAAGGAAAGATAAAACCTATTCAAATTCAATTTCCTCTCTCCAGCCACTCAACTGATTGTTTATCTGCTCCAGTTCTATTGTTTGCCCCACAACATCAAAGAAAGATACCACGTCCTCTCATTAACTAAACTTCATTTCACTTGAAAAACCTTGAAATGTCAACTTGCGGATTTATCTTCCAACAATACCACCGGTCCAATATTTTCAATTGGCAAGTGTTTCCATTTAATCTCGGCAAATTTGACACCGACGTTTAACCAGTCATTTTGGGGTGTTTTAGTAAAATTAGATTGATTTGGGGCTTATTTGAGATTTGAGATAAAGACAATGTCATTAAGGTTCCTTTAATTCTGAGATTAGCGGACCTGGAGTCGATAATTAGTCTGGTTGCCATGACAAACTGTGACTTACCAAGGACAAGGGAGAATGCACTAATCCCTTTAAAAAAGACGGAATTCTAATTAATCCTGGTATCGGTAGACTCAGTGGACAAAACTCATCATGAGAGGCAAAAGCCCTAGAAGTACAGTAGAACCTCGCTAGGACATCATTCACACGGACAAATTGGGCTGATGTCCTAATTGAGAGATTATAAGAAGGCAGATTGAATGAAAACTGCCAATTCAGGACATGTGGTCCAAAATACAGAGGTGTCCTCCTAGCAGAGGCGTCCGCTAAGGGAAGTTCCACTACGTATGCCTAATCTTTATGAAGATGGCCTAGCTTTGTTTCTACAATGCCACTGATCCCACGATCAGAACACAGGTCAACTGAACAAAGCAACCATCGGAACAGCTTTTTTTGTCATTTCCACATCATGCACCATTCCTCATGCATAAACTTCCACTGTCATCAGCCTGAATGACAGATTTGTCACTTAGTGTCCATCACTGAGGATCATCTGGACCAAGGGATGCTTAGACCCATCTTGCCCCACGGGCAATGTCAATTGACAATACTAGTGAGGCAAATTACTACTAATTTCAGTGAGTGTGGAACCTCAATACCCAGAGGCGACATCAGAGGCAGAAGAGAGGGCAGGGACACTGACACAGATCTGAGAGCAGACGATATAGATTGACAGTCTAGCCGATGATTGAAAGACAATAGTTGGTGATTTCTGTTCATGAAGAAATCCCCTGGCAATGTTTTTTAATGGTTTTATGTAGGGGATGCACTGGAGGGCCAAATTCTCTGAATCATGACCTGAACAGCCTTGAATCAGTATATTCAGCAAAGTTCTATGCAAAATGACTACAAGAACTGAGTTGTGAGCTCAGCACCAAATATGGCATTATTTTGGCTCGAAAGACAATACTAGGTGAAGAAATGCACAGGATGACGAAATCGGAGTGCCTGGAGCAAATCTGCACTGGCAAGGAGAGTCTCCTTCTCTATCACATGAAGAATGGGTCTGCCTGGGCATTAGATAGATAGATAATTTGAAGCTTCATAACCCTTTTGGATCTTAATTACACTACGATTTGGAGTCCACGGCAGGCTACTGTCCATCTGTGCTAGGTCTTTTACTTGCCCTGGCATAGACACTCAGGTACAAGGGACCACAGCTTTCAATCTCGTCTGACAGACCCTAATTGGTTCACAACTTTCCTCATACATGTCCTGGCCGGGGATCGAACCTGCCCTCTACAGTGATAGGCACTGATGTGACCACTTGGCCATTCTGACAGTTCCTTTAACTTCCAGTTGCGGTATCACGTTGGTGAGATTTCAACAGTCTGAAACCCTATCTAAGAAGCTGAAGAACAGAGCGTGTTTCGTACCACTTCCTTCAGAAGTGGTTGATTGGGCTAAACATAGTTCATCTTTAGTTTGCCCACAGACACAAGTAAATTGATTGTTATTGCGACCACAGGAAGCTGTAACGCCACTGCTTGACCACACCATCCCGATTAAGTCCCTAAAATGACTCATGTAAGTGGTTAAAACAATAACCAGGATGACCAACAACACGACCTGTCCAAGTCTCCCATTCCCCAAACTATCAACCACTTCCTCGCCACTCAAACATGACTATCTCTCTATTTCATCCAATAGACTTGTGCATGCCGTGTGCAAAATGTACATAACTTTGAGTTTAAGTTACAGTGAGATGGATTTAACATCATGAGGGATTATGCACACAAAAGGCGTCAAGTTTAACACTTATGAGTACCCCAGCCCAGACTCCATGGTTCATAGAACTAATCTGTACATCTATGACACAACGAATACTAAATGTACAGGTTAATATCATCAATTTATGATGAAATCGACAGTGGTTGGACATCCATAGTATTGGTTTAAGTGAGTCAGTTGTGCCTGTCGGTGACACAAACCAAAATGCAATTATGAGTGTTTGGTCTAAGCCTGCATTGATCTTATTAGGAAAGGACCGTGGCGGTATCAACTTTCCATCTGTTTGCCAGGCTAGGTGAAACATAGGGCATGTCACTTTTGTGTTTCCCAGCCAATTTGCAAATTTCCTTCCACAAATAATTCACAATTTTTGCCAGTGGCCTTCGCAAATAAGCTCTATCTTGAAGTCAAGGGGAGAATGCAATTTCCCTTCAACCCCCGGCAAGGACAGTGCTGTAATACACAACCTTCATGAATGTAGCCCTCTTCTATATTGACACCTATGAAAGTGACAAATGGTATGCTCAGCACAAGACCCAGTTTTGCCCTATCACACATCATTGCTTTTTTGCCACTTTTTAAAAAGTCTTACAGGTCTTGCAGTGCTGCCTGCTGGAATGTAGGTTCCCCACTGAGAGATGTCTTGACCACTGAATTATTCAAAACTATTAGAAATGAACTATTTCCATTGCTGTCCTTTTATCCACAGGTTCTTGTATTCGATAACCCATGCTGAACTGTACCACACCCAAAGTTGATGATGGTCACGATAATCTTGGTAATATTACACAGGTATATTGATGTGTGGTGATGCTATCAGGGAGAGTGTCATGTCCATATTGTAATAACAGAGCAGCATCACAACTGAATTATAAATTCATAAGATACTAACAACTTTGTCGTTATCAAGAGACCAGACAATTCATCAGTGGGTCTCATCCAAGTATCCTAGGACTTGTATCCCATAATCCCTGGATTGACGTGGACTGACTCAGCATGGAATCGCCTCCACGTATTGACCAATCAGATTAACACCGTCAGAAAATTATTGCCCTGTTTGCTGACCACCTGAGACGAGGCTGGTGCCACTGAAAAGAGCTTAGCAAACGGAATTAGGGTGCAGCAGGATTGTCCAGAGGAAGGTGGACAGCTCCAGCAAGTCCAACTTCAAGAATTCATTGGGATACCCCCTGCCATTCAATGGTGAGAGGCAAAAGGCGTTAATTTTTCCTGTAATCATGGTAACATTGGTATTTATTCAAAACCTCATTAAGCTATTACTGTTCAACTCGTGGCTGACTCGGGAAAGTCTCATTCCACTGCTGCACGCTGTTCATTTGTTCCAATATGTATAGTAAAATAATGTATCTTCATTCTATGACAGGTGTTTGTAACTGGCATATGGTAAGGACGTTTGTAAGTTCTCTAAGAACTTTTGTTCAAACCCTATTCTTGTACATATCATGTCTGGAATAAAAATATGTTTAAACTAAACTAAAAGGAGTTGCTCCACCTCAAACTTTTCTCACACAAGTTGGCTTTCTATGGGCAACTCAGCCACAGAAAACTATGGGGAGTCCTCCGTGTCAGCGCAAGTCATAAGAATATCAACAATAGTGAATTGTCCATTGAGGGCCAACTTGCACAAGAAAACTCTAATGTGGCGCAGCGCCTAAACTGCCACTCAAACTGCTTTAGCAAGGAGGATGCATGTCAGTGGTTCCTTCTGTGATTAACTCCTGGATGGCAACAGCGAGAGGCAGAATCAACTACAAAACCCATTGTTTATGATTATGAATGGCCATTTCTATGATTATATGATCCACTCAAGCCAAAACCGATAAAAAATCACTTGGCGAAAATCCCATGCAATTATGCCATCATAAATCAGATTTTTTAAATAATCGGACGCCGTAATTCATTTTGCAAGGGTGAGTGATTACTGAAAAGCTGGTCAGATGACAAATTAATTCAAGAGGTCAACCATGCTGTCGCATGAGCAGATGGTGATTTATGTTTTGCGGATTCCGTTTTGGCTGGTGATGTTTTGTTAGGATGACTGCTGATATCGTGAAGCTGCTTTTAGTGCCTGCAACTTTTTAAGCTTAGAATAATAGGACAAAGCAGAGAAACACTATGGGCAGTTGTTTGTGGCATTGGTTGCAGATAGGCTGTATGGGAACCCACATCGAAAAATTGCCCCATGAGAGCAAACTTGCACAAGAAAACTGTCCCGTGGACGGCAGAAAGATTGCCCTGACCTTTGTAATCAGGGCACTTTCAAATAAGGACAGCATTTGTCAGTCCCAAGTGTGTCCTTAACAGAGAGGTTCAACTATATTTTCAATGCTTAGGATAGCTCAGAGAGGATCAACTATATTTTCAATGCTTAGGATAGATCAGAGAGGTTCAACTATATTTTCAATGCTTAATAGGATAGCTCAGAATTATAATACTGACGATTCAGAGGATGGCTTGCAAAAGGGTTTATACAGAGGATTCAGAGGACCACTTGCAAAAGGGTTAATAAAGAAGATTCAGAGGACCACTTGCAAAAGGGTTAATAAAGAAGATTCAGAGGACCACTTGCAAAAGGGTTAATAAAGAAGATTCAGAGGACCACTTGCAAAAGGGTTAATAAAGAAGATTCAGAGGACCACTTGCAAAAGGGTTAATAAAGAAGATTCAGAGGACCACTTGCAAAAGGGTTAATAAAGAAGATTCAGAGGACCACTTGCAAAAGGGTTAATAAAGAAGATTCAGAGGACCACTTGCAAAAGGGTTAATAAAGAAGATTCAGAGGACCACTTGCAAAAGGGTTAATAAAGAAGATTCAGAGGACCACTTGCAAAAGGGTTAATAAAGAAGATTCAGAGGACCACTTGCAAAAGGGTTAATAAAGAAGATTCAGAGGACCACTTGCAAAAGGGTTAATAAAGAAGATTCAGAGGACCACTTGCAAAAGGGTTAATAAAGAAGATTCAGAGGACCACTTTTGCAAAAGGGTTAATAAAGAAGATTCAGAGGACCACTTGCAAAAGGGTTAATACAGAGGATTCAGAGGAGAAAATGGATGATGCTCCTTGACTAATTGATCAGTAATTGAAAATGGACACACAGAAAAAAGTGTCCTTTGGCTGTATGTGACAACTTCAGGAGATAAAGAGAGACAGTGTAATCATGGCCCATGATAGATCGACTTAGTGCAGCGAATTCGTCCATTTATCATATTTTGTCACAGGGTGGCGTGTGTGGCAGCCAACATGTGTAACATGTCATGGAGGCAGAACATGTCTGGGAGACAGAGCATGCCTGTGTAGCACAGTTGTCATACACGATGAATGACACTGGCGTCCAATGTGTAAAGAAATGAAAATGCAGCCACACCAGGATTTGAACTGTGGGGACTTTCTGCTTCTTAATTCAATGCCCTCTGAACAAGAGACAGGTCCTGCTAGCTGGGCTTGCAGTAGGAACGTGGTTATGTTCCATTACAAACACATCATACGCCAAGCATCCAGTGCAATAAATGCAATACGGACTCGACTGTGCTAACACAACATTATCTTCGAGAGACAGCATCAAAATAATTTGCAATTTATCAGCCTTCCACTGTTGAAACAACTTCTACTGAAAATGGTTAAAAAACTTCCAGTGATGCAATTGCAAAAACTCTAGCCTACATGTATTGTCTCTGCCGCTTATCGTTTGACAGAACTTTGCATAATTTGTCGCCAATGTTTTGTGTCCAAACACGGTGACTCAGAAAACCAAGATGATCTCGCATGATCTCATAACAATCTTGCGTATTGATTTCAACTTGTGTTTGTTCATTTCATTTTCCGCAGATGGATCGTCATCCTCGATGGACGATCGGTCAACTAAAATATGCACGCACATCAAAGAAGTGAACTATTGATTAGTAATTACACAAGGATAAGTTTGAGCACCTTCGCATTTTCCATCAAGCAAACAATTATCGAATTTCACTGGTTGGCTAAGAGGTGTTTTAGTTTACGCTAATGGACATAAGCCCCAACACATGAGATTTTGAAGTCACAGCTAAGTGAATCCATTAGAAATACCAATGGTTTGGGCAATTTCTCAAAATGTCTTTTCAAGACGGCTGGTATTCATAAAATGCTTTTACTCAAGATTTGCCACCACAGCGAGGTCCAATGTAAATGCACTACAAAACTTGAAGTAAAAGCATTTGCTGGCTTTTTTGAATGCTATGATCTCAGACCACTACATTCCTTATGGCATCGATGGCAGTCTATGCCTAAGGAAATAGCACTGAAATCGTCCATACCAATATTCACCCCATAAGGGAGGTAGTAGGCCTACTGCAAGAGCCTTTGGCATTTCGTCATAAGTTGGTGTATTTAAGGGAGTCATCACCAGCTCTTCTAATAGAAAACTGACTTTACATCAGCTTACAGGAGCAAGGGTTAAGCTACTGTTTTATGGCATGAATGGTATGGACATCAACAAACAAGGATTGAGGATGTTTTGACGTTTATGAATGCAACACATCACAGGATGTTTTCACCAGAAGAGACAGGATATTGCTTTCCTGGTGTCTATTTTTCCAGAGTCGAGGAATTTCTTTTGACTTCTTACACGAGTAAGAAATGCAATGATCATTACTTTCCTCAAGTCATTGATGGGGCTTTGCAGGAAGGAACCAGACACCAATTTCAAATCAATTATGGGTCTAATTAGTTCTTTCTCTCATCAGATGAAGATAAATCTCAGAGTCACCAAAGTCCATGTCTGGTCATGACCAATGCTCCTCCAATGCTCCTCCAATGATGTGTGACTCATTGGGCAAGAGTTGGCATCAGTAAATTCCAGAAAATAGCCTCGCAGAGGAGCAGATACGCTAAGCTCCATGTATTTGTTATCTTCTGGAAACAAAATTCAAAATGGCTGCCATGGCAGCCATCTTGGTGGAGCAATGGGGCTGAATTTCAACAGTCTTTTCATCTATACCCACTTCACACCCACCATAGGAATTTCAGGTCAATTCCTCCAGTGGTGCAGTTATCATCCGCAAGCTAAAAGATATGGGAGAGACATCATGTGTGATGACGGGCATGGGATAAAAAGTGCCGTGAAAACATTCAAAACACTTTTGTCCCCAGTTGGATAAATTTTCCAAACTATCAGACATCTGAGTTGAGAATTTCTTCATTGCAAATTCAATCATCCTTGTCCCATACTAACTTCATTGATTCTGTTCAAAATGTACCCATTCAATTGATTTTGAAAGCCAACTCGTGCCAAGTTAGCTCATCTCTTTTGTGGTTTAACTTCATAAACTTACACTCAGTTTGAAAGAACTTCTTACCACTGATAACCAATTCATAAACTCAAACTGCTTCTTTTTCAGGAAAGTTACAGTTTTCAATGAAATGAAATCAGTTTTTAGATGACTGAGATTATTGTGTAATCCACATCAGGTTTTATGACAGAGTCAAATAATTCAAAAGTATAATGAAATCTTAGGGATGATTGCTCATACTGACACAGTGATCATCAATGGACATTGTTCGGGCAACAAAGAATCATGGGTAATATGATGCGTTTGGTTATTTTTCCATCTACGCACTACGGTGTCATTGCAGATATGATTCACCGATAATCCATGAATTACAGGCAAAATTCTTTCACACCACAACACCACAATTGTCACTTGCTGGGTATGATATTCTTTGGAGAGAAGAAAGGGTAACAAAAGTGATCTTCACCAGAAGGGAGTGCCAAGACAGCCAACAGACGGCAACCATCACATCTTCGCTCTGAGGAAATTCATCAACAATTCATAAGACTAGCCCTACAATTTTTTTGTTATTATCCATACATCAAAATTACAGCAAACTTCATAAACTTTCAGGAACATATGTTCAAGAGTAAACCAAACAGAATGGACGTCAAATGTCTAAATGATATCCAAGAAGATGGGAATCATTTTGGGATTGTTTTTGGCTCTTCACTCTAATTTGTTCACTTCATCAAAAATCTACAGGACAACTTCAGAAAGCGCATCCAAGCTGACATCTTTGCCCCTTGGCCAAGCCAGCAAAACTACCACACCATCGGGCAATATAGGCCTATTTTTACTGTATGCCTACCTTGATATCAATGATAATCCTCAGGCAATCATCATCAAGAATCTCTGTTAAGATTCCCATTGTGAAGTGTTCATCAAAGATTGAAATAAATCCGATATCAGGCACAAAATCCATGAAACAATATCAGTTCCACTCAGTTTTCTT
Organism: Notospermus geniculatus; assembly: GCA_002633025.1. NCBI lineage: Eukaryota > Metazoa > Nemertea > Pilidiophora > Heteronemertea > Lineidae > Notospermus > Notospermus geniculatus. The sequence continues at coordinate 351,296 of NMRB01000501.1, forward strand.
CCCAATAGGAGTGGAAAAGAATTGAAACTAGAGTTGATTCACAATGTACTGGATGCAAAAACACGGCATATGCTCTGGTGAAATGAACAAGACAGAAATGCTAAACTGTTCACACTTGTTGCAAGAAATCAATGACGAAATTTCATGTTACGCACCATTACCAGTGTGTAGAAAGAAAAACAGTAAAGAAGATAGTCAAAGAAATGCTAAATTACTTCTACGGAGTCACAGATAATACCATCAGCCACAACCAAGCTTCTCGCCCAGATGGACAGATATTCAAATGCCTTCTAGTAAAACTGGCAGAACATTACTCATTAGGTGCAAAATGCTGAGGATATTTTACATGAATTGGTGCAATTGAAACTTATTCAGGTGGTTTTAACAGGTGAGAATCAAAGTACAATGTATCTTCCCTTAGATTCCTTCACAGCTTCTTTCAATGTTTCCGCCAGAGGGTACTAAGGGTACTAGTATGGTAGTACCCTCAAAGGAACAGAAGGGCCATTTTCTTTAATTTCATGGGGATTTTGCTGATTTTTAAGAAATTAGTACCCTGAAAAAAATTTCTGCCAGAAACCGTCTTTGGCAACCTGTAGGCATAACTGATAGGGCACAGAAGGACAAAAGAATTGTGCTTATCCAATAAAATGCCATATTTTGGTCAGGTAAACTTGTTACCCATTGTCTATTTGCTTGCATTACAGATTCAGGACATAATGTAAAGTAGCCTTTATCATTCCCCAAAGATGTGTGGATGAGAGGCTGAATAGGCTATGAAACGGTGGACTCTGGATCCCTTAGTTTTTATGCCTGAATGTGTACTTCAGCAAAGAGGACAACTCTGACTTCATATTGCATTACAGATTTGTTATGTAAGGAGGTTGGTCTCCTTGTGCTACATAAAGTAGCCCAGCTACCATTCCCTGAAGATTTTTTATGAGAGTCTGAATTGGCTGTGAAAAAAATATGCCTTTCTTTTTATGCCTAAATGCTGTACTGCAGCTAAGGGGACAGCTTCTGTGCACTCACAGCTCACGGCTCTGATTACCTAATGTATCGTCTCTCTCATTAGATGCAGTTGATGGGCTATTACGTGTCCATAACCTTCAATTACGCACTCTTTAACTATGCATGTATCCTGAGCGGATGCCATTACCATGTCTAATCCTCACGTTAGCATCACTTCTAATAAATCTTCAATTTATTCACTGAATTCTGAACAACAGCAAGCACAACTAGTGTTTGAATTTGCAGTAAAAGCCAAATTTCACATGCATTACCATTACGTATTGTTACCGGGTGTAGATTGGCAAAAATACGCACCCTCTTTCACATGAATGTTTTTTTTTTTCTATTTGCAACCTCTAAGCGAGGTCTGTTTATTTCTCTTCTCAATACAGTTTGTTTAGTTTCAATACCCTCTTGGGGTGTACATCAATCATGTCAATCAAATACTTAGATATATCACAAATTCAACAAGCAACAGGGTAAATTTTTTTCTTAGCACTGAAGTGACGTAGAAGTTACAAATAATACACCATTTGCAATGTAGCACCTTTTTGAAGAAAAAAAAGATAATAAATTTTCAACGAAATGTTCTCTAAAATATATGGGCAGGTTTTTGAATAAATACTATTTACACGTCCGCATACTCCT
>NMRB01000502.1:24862-54552 GCA_002633025.1 Notospermus geniculatus
AGACATCTTAAGTATAATTCCCCATGAAAAAAGTTTTTGAAAGAACAATAAAACCTTTTGAAAATTTGAGTTGAATATTTTTTACCAAAGTGCATGTAAACTTCTGACCCCAACTGTATATATAAACGTACCGGTATCTCACCCAATCTGCCAATTATTGATCCAATAACGCAACGTTTCTGTGTGACCTAATGCGTAGGTGCTGCAGGTGTGATGAGGCGACCGCATCCAAACCACCAGAAACGCATGGAAATCCTTGCGCGTTCAAGATGGCTGCCTTGGAATTGTGTCCGAGGGGAAACGCGAGTGTCTACGGAAATTGCCGAGCAGTTGCCTTCGGAAGTTCCGAATGTCATTGGCAAAGTGAGAGACATCGCCAATTGGCGGCGTCGGTCAAGATATTCACAGTCGACAATGGACATGATGGAAATACGGGAGAATCCAACTTACCTCGACGCGAGTCCAGGTCATCAAAATTTTGTAAGTTCTAAAAATATCGTAATATAGTAGGGGTAGCATAATGGTAGATGGAACAGCTTAGGTATAATACAAGCTGTTCCATTTACCATTATGCCACCCCTCTATATTACGGTATTATTAGAACTTAGAAAATTTTTCATGACATGGACTCGCGTCGAGGTAAGTTGGATTCTCTCGTATTTCCTTTCGCCATCCCTGTTCGATAAAACTTCCATCCCGATCAAATTGACCTCACGTAAACTGCTGGGACAAAACAATGTGCTGTTGTCAATAGATGTGTCGTTATTGTAGGCGGCAGTTTTCCCCCATTACACGTAGCCTACATGTAAACGTTCGTAGCAATAATAATTATCCAATCATCATAAAGTATATACTATTGGCGTTTAGCGATGGTTATCACCATTCCAATATATACCTCCTTCCATTACAGGCACTAGGCCAGCCTATTTGCCTGACACCCATGCAAACATAGCCAACTATTACAAGCTGTGTACATTTTCACCCTGTGCATGAGGACTAAGAGCCCGAGTGTTAATTCAAGTGTTCTCATGTATAAGTTCGTGAGTTCATGTATCTTGGGAATGCTTGTTACGCATTGAATATAATTCTCACGACTGGTTTGTGGAGTCAAAGACAATCAATTCATATTGGGCCAACAGTGAATGCATACATATTTCAAATTTCACGTACTGATTCGTCCCTTCTAATGATGTAGGTAGCCCAGGTGTGAGAGGCCAAAAACACTTTTTGTAGAATACGTCGGTAACCCTTTTCGACTGGGCAAAATACGATCAACTGTTAAGCCATCCCGACGCTAGTAAACCATATTTTGTAAATTAAATGTGCTGTCTGAATGTGAGCATCACATTGTCTATTGAATTTAATAGTTACATGTACATGCAAGATCTGAACCTACTCGTGGCTGCTGCAATAACTTAATACAACAATGTAAAAAAAAAACTACGCCCTAAAGTGGGTAGCACACCAGGCGATATCCCAAGCGATCAGGGCCGACCGCACAGAAAGTCCGATAGTGCTTTCGGTGCCTATCGGCGGTTTAGATAGACTGGTCCCCTGTCGTATCGCTCCGTTCCTCCACTACTGGTCACGTGACAGGAATTGACCAATCAGCGCGGGGTTACATGGTAAAAGTAGATCTTAAAAAACCCAGTTTTCTCCATTTATCATAGATAATATCGAGTAAAAGGCACTTAAATATTCTGTTTGACACAGAAATAATTAAGAGAAAAATAATTTTCAACTTTTGGGAAAGTTTGATAGTGATGGTATCATAAGCCTGTCTTCCAGTGGGCTAAGTGTATTACTACGCCGATATGGAGTGGCTGCATTGAAATATCGTGCGNAATTGACCAATCAGCGCGGGGTTACATGGTAAAAGTAGATCTTAAAAAACCCAGTTTTCTCCATTTATCATAGATAATATCGAGTAAAAGGCACTTAAATATTCTGTTTGACACAGAAATAATTAAGAGAAAAATAATTTTCAACTTTTGGGAAAGTTTGATAGTGATGGTATCATAAGCCTGTCTTCCAGTGGGCTAAGTGTATTACTACGCCGATATGGAGTGGCTGCATTGAAATATCGTGCGAAATTACCCCTCATATTTTCAGTACCCCCAAACCCTGAAATTATCATGGTCAACCCACAACGAAAACTTGATTGTTTGAAGCATTAGGCTAGGGGTATGTTGTGTCCAAACGGTTCCTTCCAACGAAACTCTGGGACCAATCTATGAGCACGGGCATCTCGCCATTTCTAATGGTAAATGCATTGGCCACGCATTACAGGTACGTGACCTACTACGACAGGCCGCGTCCGCCATGTTTGCCTATTTTCTGACACACGTATGCAAATGAGCAATAAAGACTCGTAACGTTGCGGGAGTCTCTAAAAATAGATGATGACTCATGGCGCGACCGTTGACCAATCACAGTTGACCAATCACATGCCGAGTTGGCGTTCAAAATGCCTGTCGTAGTAGTGAAGCGAGAACTACGACAGTGGACCAGTCTACGGTTTAGAAAATGCGTTATACCTAACTGGCAATAGGCGCTGGTAGCACTATCGGACTTTCTTTGCGGTCGGCCCAGATCGTCACCGAGAAAAATCGGCTGTTGACGCCAGGACTGGTGTGCGCTGCTGGACAGCGATTTCCTTGGAATCTTCTCGCCAGCGAAGATTGCCCAATGATTTGCTCAAACAATATCAAAACGATCGCCTAGTCGGCGGTATCTGGCGAGAAGATCGATGGTGATCAGGTCCGAGCACAGAAATCCGATAATGCTTCGGTGCCTATCGGCGGTTTAGTTAATGGGAAAATGCGTTATAACTACCTGCCGATAGGCGCCGGTAGCACTATCGGACTTTCTGTGCGGTCGGCCCAGATTGCGTGCTACATGTATATCGCCCTCCTCTCGCCTGGTGTGCTACCCGTTTTCGCGAGCAGGCTGTTCGAAATCCATTTAATATTTGGTGAGAAAACACTGGTGAGCTTTTATTACACCGATCGCGATACGTTCCCACGAACATGACTAATTTTCGGTATGCACAAGTTACGCTACATGCATAATCAAGTACCTCAGTGTGACTCTTCAACCCTTCATGAATTTCGAGGGAGACAGTCAGGTAACCCTGTCAAAAAAATCTTAAAATGCTGAAGTAACCAATGACGACGAAATGCCCAGTCATGCCAGTGGTTGCATGCATAATTAGTCAGCTACTGTCAGTCATACGATTAATTTAAGCTTTTTACCAGTTCAGATTTATTGCTTTCAAATTCAATGGCAAATGCGAATCCACTTCATCGAACAGGCCTAAGCAAATACCATCGAGTAGTGTGGCTATGGCAGATTCTCGTTCAATATCAATAAAACATCCAATTTCCGTGTTAAGTCNTTTTCACCTTAGCCACGAAGACCATTAAGTGCCAGAACGGGGGGTAGATTTAGTGATTGCTCGCAATCACTGTATGTCTAGTTTATTATTGCAGTTACGATAAACCAAATATTTTTCAACTTTCGTCCTACTTTGACGCGTGGGGATGGGCGGCAGTGTTTGAACCCAATTTCCTCATGAACTCGGATTTTGAACTGGTCCGCTCGGAAAATAAACTCAGGGATATGTCTAATGAACTGAGGATCGGTACATTTGATCCATCTAGTCCAGACATTACTCATCTTCGGTGACTTCAGTTGAAAGGAATTGACAAATTAAAACAACGTCATGCTATTCCGTCAGGCTATTACCGGTCGAGCTAAGAGTAGGAGGGATGCAGAATGCAGCAAGTACTTGACAGTTCATGGTTCATACCTTTTACCGTCAGTATGCTGGTTCGTTGGAAGAAATTCAGAATAGATTTCTGGGAACCGTTACCATGGAAACAAATGTTCATCTGTTTCCATGACATTGCCTTAAAATGTTACAGGCTTATTGCAGCATGGTATTGAACATAACTTTCCATGTTTATCCCACCAATCATTGTTCTACGCCATCACTAACCTTACGTGACGTCAAATGTATTGGTGCATTGAAATGGTCTCTTCAACACCAAAGGCAATACTATAAGCGTTACCATGGCAACCGACGTTTATGGCTCATCTTTTCAATCCTNGCCATCATTGATGGCACTGACAAGCAATGCCCTCTGTTCAGGAGAGATGACTGTTCTAGCTCGCTTGGCAGACATGATGTGATACTAATCTGAAGTGAAAAAGAGTTCTAGAGTTTCGGATTGTAAAGTTCCAGCCTGAAGAAGACCCCGGTTGGGGTCGAAAATTCGCAAACACTCTGGAAATTGCCTTTTTATTTATCATATATTGTGTGTCAATTTTTGTGCTTTTCATCTCTTTGAAGTGAAAAAGCAGTAAGTAAGATATTTATTTTATATTATGTAGAATAAATATTTCAAAACTGCAGCAATATTTTTAAATTGAAATTCTATAGCATATTATTCAAGCTAAGGAAAGTAGACCTACAACAGGCTTTCATTTCAACATTGGGCTGTTGGTACTAGAGTAGGCTGCACCTTGACTCATGACTGGCATTGTTAGACCTGATGACGTTTTCACCTATCACTATAACTGCAGCGATTTTAGGCCAACCTACCTACATGTAGGCTTCAGGCCTCACAGCCAAGGCACTACCTAGGCTTAGGGATATAGCCAAGGCCAGAGGCATAGGTGCAGGAGCTAGGCCTAGGGCCTAGGCCTGTAGGCTAGGCCTGGTATAGGGCTATCCTATAGGCGTATCCAATGTCCTAATGATCTCTCCTGGGCCAGAGGCTGAGGGCGGCATGATTCTAGGCCTACTGGTACCTGGTAGGCCCTGTCGCCTGGTCCATGGAGGTATAAAATTTATACCTCCATGCCTGGTCGTAGGCATTACATACCGGTACATAGGCCTTGGCCTAGTAATATGAGGCTGGTTATGCATGCCTTATCTATACGAAAATGAAGATCATGACTGACTGGGCCTAAGGTCATGTAGGCCTAATAGGCCTAGGCTACCATAATAAAATGCGGACCATGTTTACACTGCGCCACTGCCGTCGCAATACATCAGCAACAGCATGTAATGTGTTGGATGAATTACGACGTCACATCCAATGCAAACATGGGTCGCAAAATTCGGTAGGCCTACAGTACACTATTACTATAGCCTCCTAAGCCTAAATAAGACAGGCCTCGGCAGCCCTAAGAAAGACAAAAGGCGTGTTTATAAATTAGCCTATAAGGTTGGTTAGGTGGGGGCCTAGGCCTAGCTAGGCAGGCTAGCCCGCCGTTTAGGCCCCTGACATCTACAATGATCTAGGCCTAGCCTAGGCCTCCCGAGCCAAGGTATAGGCTACTGCAAGTGCAATGCGATGGCTGGGTCCATCCATACTAGCAGGCCTACAATCAAATGTAGGCTGGCGCCTACTGCCTAGCATGATTAGTAGGGTAGGCCTAGCCCTACCCTAGCTAGGCCTAGGGGCTACCGTAACCATGCTAACCCCTGCCCTAGGCAGGCCTATAGCTAGGCCTACCGGTATAGCATGGGTTTATGGGTAGGCCTACCGGTACATCAAAAATAAAGCCTAGGCCTAGGCCTAGGCCTACCCTAAACATGCTAAATCTGCTAGGCCTTAGTGCACGTCATTCACATTGTGCATGCATGCGCCTACTATCATGTTATGTACATTCATATAGGCCTACATACCATGCATACATTTTTTTAGGCCTAGGGTAGGGCCTAGCTACGGCATCAGTTGTGAATGACATCAATCATGATCATAGGCCTATCAGCAGATGATCAGACATGTCAGATTAGGTCTAGCTAGGCCTAGGCCTACCGCATGACCGGTATGCAATATAAAGCGGGTGGTTTAATCATGTTAATAATAAACAATATACCATGGAAAATGACACACAACATGCACAATGCTAAATTGAATTTGACAATGCGGTCAATCTCGTTCCTGGGTAGGCAAAGCGTACTACATATAGGCCTATTGCACAGAATAATGTATAGGAATAATGCGAAAGAGGGGCATGGGGACGAGATTAGTAATATAGATAAAGACATACGAACAAACATGCGACTTTTTTTATCCGAGTAGGCCTACTCGGTTTTTGTAGGGGGAAATAGTTACAGCACCTGAAATTTTAAAAACAATAAATCTTAGCTTTTTTAAATCAGACATGTCAGAAAAAAAGATGAAGGTCATCACCATTTTATGATTTTATAGGACAGTAGGCCNCCTCCTTTTGAATTTGAATTTGTAACGTCAGTTGATTGGTTAGCTATTTTGGGATGCGAGGTAAATAAGCCATTTCTCAGGACTGAGGGGAATCCTCTCTGACGTCATAACCTGGCAGCTTTCTGCCAAGTATGGCCGCCCAATACCGGCCCCTTTCTCCGTCAGCTATGTTGGGACCGGGTACCAGTCTAGGGGTAAATGCGGCAAATTGCATAATAAAGGGATGTATAGACACGTGTTCGTGATGAATGTACAAGAATTAGATCAATATGTTAACTCATTCAGTTATCAGACATTCAGCATTGCCCTAAGGGACATTGTAAATGAGGCCAGATGTCTTAAGTCAATTAGCATGAATGGGAAAGATTATGAAGTTGTCTTTTACCTAGGAGGTGACCTGAAATTTCTAAATCTGGTCACAGGAATTGACAGCTGCAGCTGTAAATTTTCATGCGTATGGTGTAAATGCCCAGCACATCAACGGCATGATATGTCACTGTCTTGGTCAATGACAGACCCTAACACAGGGGCCAGAACTATTCAGGAAATCACTAATATGTGAAAAATAAGTCAAAAATTCAACTGCTCCCATGAGCCAATCTTCAACTTCGAAACGCACCATGTAGTTTTAGACACGTTACATTTATTCCTGATAATAGCCGACCAGTTGTATGGTCAACTACTTCAAGAAATAAGAAGAATGGATAACATGTCGAAAACCTACTCCCGGGAGAAATGCCCAAATATGAAAAAGTTCGAAGCTTATCTGAAATCTGTCGGCATAAGTGAATTTTCCTTCTATACTGACCGTAACGGGACACTGTGCTACAGAGACCTTTCTGGGCCAGACTACATAAAACTACATCAAACTATTGATGTTGCAAAGGTCATAGCTGGGCATGATAAATGTGAAGCCATTCAATGGCTTTGGCATGAATTTTATCGTCTCATGAGTCAGTTGAAAGGACCGCTGGACTGTATTGATACATTTCAGCTTCAGGCAAAGTCTTGGGTACAGAAATATGCAGAGGTATATCAGAGTAAAGATGTAACGCCATACATGCACATATTTGCTGCGCATGTCACTGAAGCAATTCAGTTGCATGGTGATCTATCATCTTTCAATCAACAGGGCTTGGAAAAGCTTAACAATCATGTGACAAAGTGGTACTTCCAAGGGTCCTCAAAACGAGGAACTGAGGCATTGGAGCAGGTTATGCAGAGGCTGTCACTTGCTCAAATTGCAAGTTAAAAGGTCATAAACGGACAACTTGCAAAGCATTGTCTACAACGTGAACAACATCAATATTTTGACAGAGGTTTTATGTGGAGGATTCGTCTCGGCCGGACATTCCCAGTACATCGATTTGGACTTGATCATGTTGATTGTTGTATTGCTACATGTAGATGTACATTACAGGGACCTTGCCGCGCTTGAGAAAAATGAAAGTTCAGAATAATTTAAGTGCCTGTTCCTCACCAACAAGTGGAGTTTCAAGTTTCAGACAATGCATTTGAGGAGTAGTCAGTTAATATAAGTCATTTTATGGGAACTAGAAACTCCACTGGCAAGTTAGGAAAATCAATCAAAATAGGACGTTTCTTCTCTGGTTTCACTTTTCTGAAGTGTGATTAGGTCCCTTTAAAGCAGTAGTCTGTAGGTGCAAAATTTCAGGTGGATATTCGCACATTTTTACAGTTGCATTTTGTGCCAATTTCTTGTTGACCTCAGAGAGGTATCAGGAAATTTCTAGTAATATACGGTGTTTGTTCTTGACCTCAGGGAGGTGTCAGGGTATATTTATTTACAGATTTCTTCTTTTATTTTGTTGTGATAACATAGCATGTATAAGGTATCCCACTGAGGGTTGCTGCATAACATAATTGCTATTTTTTTAGCAATTTTGATACCGTACTTTGTTACAGCCAATAAAGTTTTTGTAGGTTTCTACATTCACTTAATGGACATCGTCATTAACTTTTGAGTTCACTGTTCAGCTCAGCAAATTCGGAGGATTGGCCAAAATCCATTCTCACTGCAGTGGATTCTTATCGTGACGCCCAACCGCGGAAGCCGCCAACACCCCTATGGCATAATGGGCGAGTCCATCGATACCGCTGAGCTCTAAATTTAGAATCGAATGACGTCAGCCATCTAAGAATAGATCGGCTCCCGCAGGAAATTTCTTGTAATGAGGTCCATGAGAAGTAATGGGGTGAAAAATGACTATTCTTTGTGTTTCTAGGCCTGTGAAATCTGGCATTGTCTCTGTAATTTGCAAAGAGAAATGCAATTGTTTTTGTGTCATCATAGTTGTTAATCATTCATAACAAAGCATCACCTGTGCAAGTTTCAAGCAAATCGCACCAGTAGTTTAAGAGTTATGCCGAATTTGTAACGACCCTTCATTTCTGCCCAGCCCCTTTTCGACCCCAATCGGGGTCTTCCTCAGGCGCTATACAGAAGAGATCTAGTCGCTATGGGATGACTCTGACAATGGGGGAGGGTACATACGGTACTGATAAACCTGTCTTTCATTATTTGAGTGTCCGTCACACAATGAAGCGGGCATTGGCATTCGGGACAGCTTCTCAGACATTACACCTATACCGTACCAAATTAGCCCCAAGTTAGAACAATATGAGGGTACCGGTACCCCCCCTCCCCGGGGTACCCCCCCCCCCCCTCCCCCCCCCCCCGGAAGAAAATCCGCCCAGAAAAAGCCCCCTTTTGGTAAAGTAGGGGAAAACCCCTGGGAAAAAATCCACATTTTGGTAGTGTGTAGTGTAGGACATAATCACCCATCACTGAGGTAGAAGAGTTCCTGATGAGATCATTGCACTTTGGCAGGCAAAGGAAGGCTAAATGATACTCCAGACCAGGCTTAGGTTTTGACGGGGTCCAATGACCCCATAATCTCCTTTCACAGTTAATGATGAAATGTTGGACTCTGTCTGATGGTAAAATATTTTTCATAGGCCTAGGCCCTAATCTTTTTTAAAAAATTGGCTTAAGAATGCAGTTCCGAGTCACCATTTTCTGACAGTCACACGGATATCACGATATCGATAAAAAGGCGAAAATAAAAATAAAAATAAACGGAGTTGAAACTGATTGATAAAAAACGGAATTGTCATGACGGGGCTCTAACCCACGGCCTTCCGTTTGATAACCACACATGCTAACCACTCGGCCACTGGGGCTCATGCTACGATATATAGTTTCGTAGGCCTACCTTGCCCAGAAAAGCATTGATATAAAACTTTTTATCCTGGCAGTGGTTATAAAATAACGTTTTCATCAAGCATATTGAAAAAAAAAGATCCAGCATTGTGCGAGATGATACCTCCTCATCTGGCATGTCTGGAATGAAGCTGTCTGATTGGCTGTTTACGACGGTGTGAATAAGATCTGGTTTGGCGTTATTTGCACCGTGACGGTACAAACAGCCATTGCGATTTTAGATATTCACCTCTGCATTTTTTCTCACTGACACACTCGTCAGAAAGCCAAGCATTGGGCATTTTCAGAACTGCAAGGGTTAATTCTCTAGCTTTTTTAATGTACGCAAGACGGTATGCTAGGGTCTGACTTCAGCCACACTTTCATTGAAGTCAGATTTCCTCTATGCTTGAGGCATTGAGAAAGGTCAAACTTCAGCTTTTCTTCAAGCTCAAGTCCCACCCCAGCATAATGCCACAATTTTGCAAACCTGTATACAATATACCTCTGAGTATTGCCCCATACAGTCACTAACGATTACTGCAAGAGTCTTTACCCCATAATTGCATTAACATTGTAAAAGTGGCCACTACTACCACAAAAAAAGGTTTCCTGAGGCTATTATTTGCTGTGAGCTATTTTAAGACCTGTCATTCACTCCCTCACTTCCTTGCCTTAGGACCGCCCTAATTTTTCTGATTAGAGCAGAAAGGAGTAATGCCATAGGGTGTATATGCGATTTTTAACTGCGATAGAAGGTGCGTTTGTGCATAAAAACACGTAAAGCCCGCGACACACGAACGTCATGGAACAACAAGACAACGACACTCATCCATCACTTTAAGTAACTCCAGATGCTCAGGTACTTCAGTAATTTGTCGGCTGCCCATACACACGGCACGACAAAGTCGGCTGATATCAGCTAAATTTAGCATTGTTTGTAACACTTGAACTTCCCGGTGGCAAGGTGAATAGACCCATTGCGCTTATGTGTCAACGCCCGTCCAGGGTGTCAACAAAGCGAGGTTGGCATGTAAATGCACGCACGTCACCCTATCTTGCGGCAATTTTTGACGATTTTTCGCTCAAAAGGTGCAGCAGAACGTTGTACGTCACACCAACGGTAGGTTATCCGATTTTCTTACCATTCCATACCTTAAAACCGACAAAATCGGCAGAAATTGAGAGAAATTTCTAATTGTTCGCCTTGCATGTGCGGGGTCAAGGTCACCAACCTTGGATCCACGTCACGTACTTTGGTTCCAGAGCCCACCGTCAGGGGTAGCACTCTAGCGGCCGTTCGAGTAACTAAGCGGGGGGCCGTGTCAGAAGCTATGTTCTGTTGCACGGGAAATTCAAAGTAGGCTAATCGGAACTAATGAAAGTACCCGGGGCTGGTATGGTTATAATGCACAGAAATATTTAACACACTAAATAATCACATTTGGTGGCCTGGGCCCGGTTGCACAAAACTCACGATAGCGCTAACTTGGTGTTATCCATTGTCTTTTTACGTTATCTAACATAAAGTTAGCGCTAACACCAAGTTAGCGCTAACATGAGTTTTGTGCAACCCGGCCCTGGTATCCGTTTGTTTCTTTTCCGGTACACGCTCCGCAAAGCTCATTGCAATTACAAATTTTCCTTCAGACTAATCAGAACGTCGGCCTGTGTGGTGTAGGCCTACCACTACTTTCAGAAACCATCAGAAACAGTGCTTTCACCACTGACATACTGAGCCAGGTAAGCGAAACATCTTTGATACGTGGAATAATAAAAAAATACATCATTTAACGGTTGCATAATATTTATTTTTAACTCATGATGCATAACATTTGTATATAGTTAACAAATCAACAGGTTTCCAATAGTAAGTTCAACAATAACAATAAATAATCAGAATAGGGACTGAAAAGTCCAGATGGTGCAGTGTGTCTTCACCATCCCCACGGGTCACACACCCACATCCGCACAACCCACCGCTGTTACGACGAAATAAGTGGCATTTTCTCCCTTTTTCGGGCTATCTATCGCCCGCTGAACCAAAGTTATAAATATTAGTAACAAGAAATAAAGTAAAATTAAACGACGGCGACTCGCCGACTTCATGAACTCCACCACTATGCCGGAAACGAACCAATGGGTGTGGTTGACCATAACAAGTTAGAACATTTTAGGTACCGTAACATTGTTGTGTTCTCTACCTCTTCTTTACCTAAATGACCGCTATATGCCTTTATTGATCATGATTTCAGATCAATCATGGGAAGAGATGATATTTGTGCCATCCCTGCGTGTGATAATTGCCGGAAAAAGCCAGAAAGGTAAATTACACTATCAGTACCTGGTACACTTTTGCTTTTTGCCGAAGTCATTAATGCATAATAATTAGGCCTATGCTCAAGTCAAAGTCAGGACGTAATGTTTTTAGGTGTAAGTGATACCTGGCTATGTTGCTATCATAATATGCAGAGAAATTTACTGGATTTGGCTGGCCTTACTAACACTATGTTGCACTTCCTTTGCAACTTGAATGATAAAACGATTCCTTTTTAATGTTTTTTCAGTATAAAAAAAGATTACGAAGGGAACAAAGTTACGTTCTTCGGTTTCAGCACGGACGTTAGGGAGTTTTCGCAAATCTGACGAAAAACGAAGTACGAAATACGAAATTGGACGTCATATCTATGACGTAATGTATTTCAGGAAATGGCTCGTTTTTCGTCAGATTTGCGAAAACTCCCTAATGAAGTACGATGGACGTCGGTTGTAAGACGCCGCTCTCCAGAAGGTTTCGTCCCCAAAACACGGCACAAAATTTGTAGCAACCATTTCGCCTACGGCTACCCCTGCCCAAAGTCGCGGTATCCGACTCTGTATCTTGATGGATACGACGATGCGCACCACCAAGAGGCTAAAAGAGTGCGGGAAAATGCGAGGTCATCATCGAAACGGAGAAGGCCGGCAGCTGCTGCGACCGCCGCACAAGATGGAGGCGATGAGCCTGATGCTGACAGAGTTGATGGTGGAGAAAAGGGTCCCGACGACGATACAGATTCAGCTGATGAGAAAGAGGACGTGGTAATCGCAGGTCCCCTCAGCTACTCAGCAATGACCTTTGCATGGTTGACGAAAGATTATCAGGTCAGAGCGTGTACTGGTGTACCAAACGCCCTTGTTTTCACAGATCTATTTCAGCTGGTCAGTGAAAACGCCGAAACCATTAAAATTTGGCAGGGTCAGACCAAAAAATATCCTGGTCTGAGCGAAAAGAAAAAGGACGGACGCCAGCGCTCAATTACACCGGAGCAAGGATATTTCATGACCCTTCTCCGACTCCGGCAGACCATCAAGGGCCCTGTCCTTGCTATACTTTTCAAGGTGTTGGAGTCGACCATTAGCCGCCTTTTTTCACTTGGGTGAATATTCTGCGTAAGGTTTTGGGATTCCTGATTTTTTTGCCTTCACGACAAATGATACGGAAAAACCTTCCGCTTGTCTTCAGAAAACATTTTCCAAAATGTCGTTGCATAATTGATTGCACAGAGTGTTTCATTGAAAAACCTCAAAATCTGAAGACAGCGGCCTGGTGTTGGTCTACTTATCAACACCATTATACTATCAAATTGTTGGTTGGTATATCCCCCGATGGCCTCATCTCATTTTTATCCAAAGCATACTGCGGGAGGGCATCAGATAAGGCCATTTTACATGACTGTGGTTTTTTAAGCCTCGTTGAGGCAGGGGATACTGTCATGGCTGACAGGGGCTTTAAGGTAAGGGAGGACCTCCTTGCCATCAACGCCGATTTGGTGAGGCCCCCAAGCAGTGCAAAAGACATTCAAATGTCTGTTGCAAATGTCAGGTTGACCAACAGAATAGCCAATTCCTGCATTTACGTTGAGAATGCCATCCGTCCGGAGGCTGAAGATTCAGCATCATGAACGAAACCATCCCGGTATCTCTACTGGACAACATCAACGACATTGCGTTCGTTTGCGCAGCACTATGCAACATCTGTTCTGACGTAACCCCAACTGGGGAGTGAGACTGGCTTAGAAAACTGTAAGGTAAAACCAGCAATGAAGCAGCCAATCAGAAGTTCCGTTGTATCATGACTTCGGCTAGAGATTTTAGACAGGCTAGATGGATTTCATTATGACATGTGATAGATTTGATGAACTTTTTTGTGGCTTTTTAATCGTTCGATTTCGGGACTAATGGAACATCATCTACTGTGGAGGAGTGTATGATCTGGAAGGATAGTATTCATAGTTACTTCAGGATTAGTGATTTTGTGCTGACATTTGATTAGGAGGATGATGATTTATTTGAGGATTGTATTCTGATGACGAAACTTCGTCCAAGTTATTTGGATCGCACCCCGGGGTTGCGTGAGCATTTCATTCGTTTGTTTCATCATGCATGATCTTTGGATAGGATTGATTGATTTATTGGGATCGTCTGGAGATATTCCTTATGTGAGAGAGAAAGATTTCTGTTATAACGGGTTATTCAACTCATCTGAGCTGTCGTGGAACGTATCTGGCTGGCTGCCAAACACGTGGAAATTGATCGAGGAATAGTTAGTCATCGAGTCACAGGAGGCGCTGGAGTCTGGAGTCGCGCCAAGCGAGAATTTCAACGGAGATTCAAAGTGAGTAAACCTAATGCTTATTTTTTATGCCAGCGTGAATTCGCACGAACATAAAGTGGTCCTTCGAGCCGGATCCAAGCAGAACTGTTAAGGATTCCTGAATTAGAGGTTTACTACACTCTGTGACATTCATGACATTGGATCTGTCAAACTTTGACATTTGGTTGAATTGGATTGGACTTGGAATCCAGATAGTGATTGGCCTCATTGAATTATCTACACTGTACTGGGATGAGGATTATGGTATGTGGCCATTCTTTTGTGAAGAGATACAGGGATTATTTACGAAGCTATAATAGTTACACCGACCACGGACACGGACAACTGGATTTTGCAGCGAACTTTGGATTTCCTGATGTACACGAAGTCTATGTCAGTGGCAGAGGATGTCTTTCTGCTGATTGGGAAGGTTGCCGTTTTGTGGAAGACGAGGTCATCAGACATAGGCCTAATTTAGTGATTTTGGAGTTGGGTACTAATGACCTGGCGAGTGGGATATCAGCACGTGTCTTGGCCAATGATGTATTGGATTTAGTGTCGGACATATTGAGACTCCCGTATATCCGTGCAGTCGTAGTGTGTCAAATTGTCCAACGGAGACGGGGCAGAGGTAATTTTCATGCGCCCAACTTCGATATCAGGAGATTGGATTATAACTTCAGAATCCAGCGCGCTGCCCGTAGGAATCAGTTCCTGTATGTTTATAGACATGATCGTAACATACTAGTGAGCCTACATCCAAGTGTGTCCAGGGATGACATTCATTTCGCCCGACCTGGTGGTATGCAGTTATATCATTTTAGCATACGTCGTGCTATCACTACGGGAATCAGACGAGTGAGGGAACTATACCCCAGGACTGTTTGAATTAAGGACACGTAGGAGTTCCGAACTTGTGGAGGATTGACAGCTGATATGGGGAATTCTACACGGTAACCCAGAGGAGATATGCTTGTGAATCGATCCCGTGATTGGATAGACTCTAGTCCGGGAAGTCTAGCGCGGCTTGTGATTGGATAGTTACCAGTCCTAGCCATAGATATCACCAACACGAGGGATACAGTAGGATACCAATATTGGCTTTTGAAACTTCACAGGAGGACTTTGAACTCTGATTTTGGAATCTGATTTTCATAGATTGTACATGCACACAGCCATGGCTTCTAGTCCTAAGTTACCTTCACCGTTTCACAGTACTGTCGAACCGCATCGGAGCGCTTAACACATATCCGGAGGATATAGAATTATATCTTTTCAACGCTTTGGAGAGATACACACAATTAACAAAAATACGCTTTGAATCGTGTAACATCCCCAGTATCAGGTGACACGAGGGATACAGTAGGATACCAATATTGGCTTTTGAAACTTCACAGGAGGACTTTGAACTCTGATTTTGGAATCTGATTTTCATAGATTGTACATGCACACAGCCATGGCTTCTAGTCCTAAGTTACCTTCACCGAGGAAGGCATCTATTTTTACGGATGAGTTGGAGAAGCGGTCAGGGAGACCGAAACGTGAAGTGAGATTACCCAGTCATCTTAATGACTACATAGTCGAACATTTCCGAGAGGCCGTGTCAATGGAGACGGAGTCTAGATCGAGCCGACATACCGAAATCTTAGAAGCCGAACGAGAAAATGTGATAGCTGAGATCGATCGTAATTGCAAGAAATCGACATCCATGATTGGGACAGGTGCTTCATCATCGACCCTGCAAAGAATAGACTCTAGGTTGGAAAAATCACTCCGGGAGCTGATGACCGTCACGGATAGGCTGAAGACAGCAGACGAGGATCGCCCCTTTAAGGTGGATGTGCGTCTTCTCGGAAAAATGAAGCGTCGGGTCGAGGATCATCAGGATCTTATTGCTGACGAAATAGAAACTAGATCACATCGTTCTTGCTCAGAAAGAGGGTCATACGTCACGTGGGATGAAGTGTACAGTACGAAGAGTGTCACCAGTAGTAAACGACGCGAACAATGGCACAAGAAGTGTACTACTCATTCCCCGGTTGAGAAGAATGATTCGGACGTGGACTCTCAAGCGTCAAGTCATGCAAGTAGAGCATCATCGAAATCTGATAGGGCGAGATTGAAAGCGATAAAGGCTGAAGTGGCCGAGCTGCGAGTGAAACAGGAAAGAGATCTTTACATGAATGAGCTTCAACTGAAGGAGGCCGAGCAACGTCTTAGGCTACAAAAAGAGGTCAATGCCGCCGAGCGGGCACGATTGGCAGCGGAATTGTGGGCATCTGAACAGGACAAGATGTCGGAGCGACCGGAGAGTAGAAAGAAGGAGAATAATATTGGAATTCCTGAACAGAGAAAGAAGACGGGAAGTGATGCTTCAACTTTCACAGTTAGACCGAGATTGGATACCCGAACTGAGGATCGGACCCTAGCAGTGGAAACGCCCCCGCATACTCAGGTTAAATTTAGTACTCCGAAACCAAGACAAGAGGATGATGTGAGATCCTTCTTTCAAGGTATGGCAAAACCGAAACTACTAAAATTCGAGGGTGAAAGAGGCATGTACAGACAATGGTTGGAACAGTTTAACATCTTTGTCCACGAAATCAACGTCCCGGTGAGATACAAGATGGTCATGCTCAAGAGAAGTCTTGGCGGCACCCCATTAGATCTAGGCCAAAACCTAGGCTACACCGAGGCCCAGTATGAAATAGCCTTAGAGAAGCTAGAAATGCGGTATGGAGGGGACAAGAGAGCTTTGAGACAATGCACGGATGACATTGTATCAGCACAACCAGTCAAGGAGGGAGATCTGACAGGTTTGGCGGATTTTGCCAATAAGCTTTACGACACGGTCGCGAAACTTAAGGATACAGGGCGAGGCGGCGAGCTGAAAGGAACCTCGACAATTTACACTGTGGTACTACAGAAAATCCCAAACCGGCTACTCTTCCAGTACCAAGATGAAAATGCAGAGGAGGAGGGTGAAGGGTTAGAAACATTTACGTCGTGGCTGAATCGACAGGTGGCTATCCGTCTAGAAATGTCTGAACTGAAGGAACCGGCAACGAAACGAACGGCCGAGAAATCGAACCGACCACCTAACACGAAGTCTAAAGACAAAGATGGAAAATTCAAAAGCAGGTCTCATGCTACCGGCGCCGAATCGGACAAGAAAGATGAGAAGTCCCCAAACCAGAAGAAACCACAGACGTCTGGAAGTACTGGGTCAGCCACCCAAGACTCTAGTTCGGTACCACCCGTGTGCCCACTTTGTAGTGAGAAACATGCTGTGTCGAAGTGTAGAATGTGGACTGATGCCAAGGTATCGGATAGATGGAAGATAGCGAAGTAGAAAGGCCTTTGCTACCGATGCCTACAACGAGGCCACCGAGCACACAGAAAAATATTCATCTCAGCTTGAGATAAAAATGTCTTGAACGCTTGTCCGTAAAAGAAGTTACTTTTGTATCTCAAGTTGAGATCTTTGAATCTCAGTACGAATAACTTATGTTTCATGTTGAGATAGGACTGTCTCAAGTCAAATCTGCCAGCTGAGATGACGGCCGTCTCGATATGAGTTAACAGTGGTCTCTATTTGAGACTGAAATGTGTTCAGTTGAAACGAGGTTCATTTCGACTGTCCCCAGTCAAATATTCTGGATGATATTTTGTGCTCTTCTCTGGAGACAGATGAGATGACGTTCATTTTGATATGAACTTATGGATTGTTTGTATCAACCCGACAGTTGAGTTCTTTATCAACCCCAATTGTTGGATCTTTCAACCCAACTGTTGGGTTGTTTGTAACCAACCACATGGTTGCAACAACCCTTAGTAGAGTTATTTGGCCTTGATTGCTTAACTGTCGCAATGCAAAAAGACCGCAACTCTTAAAATTCAACTTAGCCAATAGGCCGAGAAGCTGTGTAGAGTTCAGTTTGATAGGGTAGACCAATGCACAGCACAGAGAATCTTTTGCATGGTATTGGTTGAGAGAAAACCGACGCTGTACAATTATTGTCTTTATAATTCTGAAAGGGAAACATTCACAACCTATAATTTGTATCTCAGATTTCAAACAATAGTTTATCAATATTCTTATGTGTTTGCTTTCGTAAGTCAGCGTTTCTGTAATATTTTTTTGCAAATTGCAACACTGTTATCTCATCAGGCCCAACTGGTGGCCCGCACTGATCTAGGTAGAGTCACAAATATATCAGGTTTTGCCACTAGACAGATGCTTTCTCGATTCGAGATATTATTATCTCAAATACAAGATATTTGTGTTTCAAAGGGCTTCAAGACAGCACTTATCTCAAGTGGAGATGAATATTTTTCTGTGTGAGGACCCCAGTGTGGAGTATCTAAGAAATGTGGAGTGGAGGATTGTAATAAAACCCACCACCGGAGCTTACATGGATCAAACGCAAACCCGACCAAGGATGAACCGCAGAAAACTCACAATGCATTTGGCATTGGCTCGAATGGTAAAGTGCAGCCGACCAGGGTGGCTCTCTGAGTATTGCCACTGTACGTTAAGGATAGCCAAGGATGTAAACGAAGAATATTTATGCATTCCTTGACGATGGATCGGACTCGTCCTATCTGAGAACGGACATTGCCAGGTCACTAGGCTTGACGGTTGAACGGAATGATTTGATGCTTTCCACTCTGGTGAGTGAACCCACCCAAGTACCAAGTGGATTTGTGACACTTAGCGTGTCCAGATGGAACAGTAGAGGATGGAACAGTAGAGGAGAACATAGGAGTACGTGTATTAGAGAAGATGTGTGAAGGTCTATCAGCCCCGAATTGGCAGGCACTCAAGAAAAACTGGTCACACCTACGAGGTATTAACTTTCCGAAGATGGCAGGCAGTAGAAGGGTGGATCTATTGATCGGCTCCGACCACCCGGAGCTCACACTGTCCTTGGAGGAACGGCTTGGTAACCCAGGTGAACCGGTCGCAAGGAGAACTCCACTGGAATGGACCTGTGCAGGCGCCGTGAACCTGCCGGAGGCCGCGCCCAACCTGTGTTGTGTGAGCATTGATAACACTGATCAGGAATTGAGTTTAGAGGAGTCTGTTCGACGATTGTGGGATATAGATGTCGTCCATGGAACGACTGAGAATCACACTCCTGAAGAGCGAGAAGCCCTCAACAAGGCCTCGGATTCGATCACCTACAATGGAGAGCGATATAGGATGAGGATCCCCTGGAAAAGAGATAAACCTGAATTACCGGACAACAAGCAGTCTGCTATGAAACGGCTGGAGAACTTAGAGAAAAGTCTACTCAAGAAACCTGAGGTTGCTGCCAGGTACAAAGAGACATTTCAGAATAACATAGATAAAGGATACATTAGAAAAATATCTGAAGGAGAGAAAGATACACCAGGCTGCACAGAAAGAAAAAACGATCTCATCTCGAGGTAAAATGAATCTCCAAATCTTGTCCCTAAAATGAGTTTCTTTTGCAACTCGAATAGACATAACTGGGTCTCCACTTGAGATTACATTGTCTCCAACAGGTTAAAAATGATTCTCAGCTGTTTCCACCGGATTGTCCGTTGTCTCGAATCAAATAAACAAGTGATATATATAAAAAAACGTTTCACACCCAGTGGGTTTCGAACCCAGGACCCTCTGATCGCAAGTCGGACACCAGAACCACCACACCACCGAGCTCCTCATATGAGCAGATTTTGGTTCCCCTCGGTTTGTTTCCTATTTTCTCCAGCTGATACCCTGTCCCATCGACTGGAGAACTGAGAAAACTCAAAATGAGTAGATTTTGTCTCGACTTCAGAATGAGACTCCCGTTGCAGTTGTCTCCAGTCGATGCGATAGCCCTTTATGGGGCTCCAGCCGAAGAAAACTGGTACTCATGCTGTGTTCGAGTAGCAAAGAAACTCATTTTAGGGACAAAATAGTAGGCTGGAGACTCATTTTATCTCGAGTTGAGATCGATTTTTTTTCTGTGTGGTATTTGCCTCATTTGGCTGTGATCAAAGAGCATCGGTCTACTACTAAGGTCAGGGTTGTCTTCGATGGAGCCGCCACCCATGGAGGAAAGAGCCTGAATGAGGAGATGTTGACCGGCCCCAGATTACAATTGGACATAGTGGATATCCTCATCCAATTCAGGCGAGGACTGGTCGCCTTGGTAGGCGACATAAAAGAGATGTTCAGCCAAGTTGAACTTGAGCCTGAAGACACCAAATACCACAGGATATTGTGGCGAGACCTAGATACGAAGAGAGAAGTAGAAGTTTATGAGTCAGTGCGCTTACCCTTCGGTGACAGGGCCTCACCGTTTCTGGCCCAGTTCGTGATCAAGAAACATGCGGAGGATCATGCTGGACAGTTTCCTATGACATCAGAAGCATGTCTCAATCGGATTTATGTTGATGACTCCCACAATTCTGGAGATGATGTGGCGGAGATTGTGGAGCTGAGAAAACAGTTAGCTGAACTTCTGAAAAAGGGAGGATTCATTATTAGAAAATGGTGTTCAAACAGTCCTGAAGTGATGGCCCACATTCTCATGGAGGACAGAGCCACAGGACCGCTGGAATTTGAAGATGCGGAAATGCCCACGGTAAAGACCCTTGGTCTGAAATGGGAACCAAATGAGGATGTCCTAGGGTTTTCACATTCGGAAGGGAACCTAGAGATGATCACAAAAAGAACTGTCTTGAGCCTTACAGTCAAATTGTTCGACCCTCTTCAGCTGATTGCTCCCTTCATCATCAGAGCCAGGATTATCTTGCAGAATGCGTGGATTGAAGGTCTCCAATGGGATGACCCCTTCCCTCCCGAGCTAGCGAGGCCGATCGAATTAAGGATGGAGGAGTTACCTGGAGTTGCCAGCTTTCAAGTGCCAAGCTGTTGTAGGAAGGAAGTAGCTGTAGAGTCTTCTCTTCACACCTTTTCCGATGCTTCGGGACAGGCCTATGGAGCGGTTTGTTACATGCGGAGCGTCTACAGTGATGGTACAGTGACGGTTCGGATTGTTGTGGCGAAGGCAAGGGCGACCCCCCTCAAGGCGAAAAGCATCCCGAGATTAGAGCTTATGGCGGCTGTACTGGGTCTCAAGTTGGCTTTGAAGGTAAAAGAACTGCTACAGGTGACGGAGTTGGTGTTTTGGACAGATAGCACCGATGTACTCTATTGGATTCGAGGCATGTCGAGAAAGTACAAGCCGTTTGTAGCACATCGAGTATCAGAGATACATAGCAGCACCAGTCCTGCCCAATGGCGACACATACCTGGAAAGATCAACCCTGCTGATCTAGCGTCGCGTGGAGCGAAACTTGCTGAGATAGCTGGAGACAGTCTGTGGACAACAGGCCCTGATTTTCTACATGCAGCTAAGGACTCCTGGCCGCCACCTCTGCCAGGGGGTGATAAGGAACTGTCGGTAGAGGCCAAGCTTGAATTCCCAAAGTCAGTCGGGCAGTTGACAAGAGATGAGGTTCAATTCGAGGATCAAACAGCGCAGACTTGCCAGGCCACGTGTCAGAAAAAGGAGTCGCATACGCCCCTTGTTGATGTGGAGAGATTTTCCAGATGGATCAGGCTGGTGAGAAGCATGGCTTGGGTATTACGGATTACCAGACTGCTCGGACAGCGAAATCTCAGGACGTATCACCTGTGTTGTCAGCCGAGGAAATCAAGGCGCCGGAAGTGTATCTGATCCGTGAGGTGCAGCGGCATCATTTCGGAGAAATCATTCAGAATCTTCAGGCTGGAAGAGTTTCTCAGTGTGGAAACTTGAAACCGTTGAATCCTTTTCTCGATTCTGAGGGCTTGTTGCGAGTTGGCGGTCGTCTGTAGAACTCTAAGCTGCCGTACGATGCAAAACATCCACTGATTTTGCCTTCAGATTCTCATCTGTCCACTTTGCTCGTTCGGAGGTATCACGGAGAATTAGGACATCATGCCAGAGGGATCAATGCTACTCTAGGTCTAGGCTTGGAGGAATTATACTGACAGGAGGAACAGCGAGGTCACTTCAAAGGTTTCATCATCGCCACCGCCGATCCCTATTGTGTATGGGCTTAACGAGGTGTTAACGAGGTGTTAATTACTAAACAAACACACCGCATGAGTGAGTCCGCGACTTCGGAATTTCCGATGAAGCTACGGCTACTTTCGTAAGATCAGCCTATTTGTTCTGGGGAGACAAGCCTCTCAGAAAGTTCTCATCTGTCCTGAGTTTATTCCATGATGACAGATATTCACACCGTCGTAAACAGCCAATCAGAGAGCTTCATTCAAGGCATGCCAGATGAAGTTACCGGTATCATCTCGCACATTGCCGGATTTTTTTCAATATTCTTGATGAAAACGTTAATTTATAACCACTAGGCTAACAGGAAAAAAAGTTTTATAGGCTAATCAATGTTTTTTTGGCAAGGTAGGCCTACTAAAGTATCTAAAGATTCCCCACCACAGTTCGTAGCATGAGCCTCAGTGGCCGAGTGGTTTGCGTGGGCGGTTATCAAACGGAAGGCCGCGGGTTCGAGCCCCGTCATGACAGTTTTTTATTTTCTTTAGTGCTTCTTTCGCCTCCTTTTATTCTTCTTTTCGGCTTTTTATCGATATCGTGATATCGATCCGTGTGACTGTCGGAAAACGGGGAACTGCGTAATTCTTGAGTCAAAATTTTTTTTAAAAAAAATTAGGGCCTAGGCTAGCCCTACTAGGCCTAGCCTAGGCCTATGAAAAATATTTTATCATCAGACAGCAGAGGCCAACATTTCATCATTAAGTGAAAGATGGGGTCCCGGGATGGGGTCACTGGACCTCGTCATCAAAGGAATTTTTTAAAAAAATTGCCCAGCAGGCTAAAATATCATTTAAATAAGATATAAAATATCATTTAAATATCATTTAAATAAGAGCTATTCCTGCACAATTCACACCGTCACGGTACGAATAAGAACCGGCGGCGCACTATTCACACCGTCACGGTACGAATAAGAACCGACGGCGCACTATTCACACCGTCAGCAGGCATGGCAGCGGCATTTGTAACTCTCGAGGAAGAAAACAGGCGTGATCCTAGGCGAGAATGGGTGTTTAGGAACTGGCTACAACCAATGGATGCATACGATGATGTTGAGCTCAGTCTTAGACAATACCAAATGAGCATTTCCCTGCTTAGGCGTACGTGTATATCGGGTGCCCCCCTACCCCCCCCCCCCCTCCCAAAGGCATTGAACTGTCGTGATACCCACTGTCGCAGGTTTATGAAGATCCTAGTTTCATGATGATCCTAGAAGTTTAAAGATGTACTTATCCACCTCTCTATTTTGAGAGAAAAACAATAATGGTCAAAAAATGAAGTTCCGAAAATTTTCACACCCCACTTTTAAAATATTGACGCTATTTTGCTATAAAACGTATTGAACTTTAATTCTGAAAGAGGGTTAGGTTGACTTGATATTACTATAATGAGAGCTGAGGTCCCAGTCGCATGAAATATGTGAAAACAGCAGATTGGTTGCTTCAAAGTGACGTCATCAAGGCAACATTTTCAATTGAAAACTGTTAATGGTGATCGTAAACATTGCAACATGTCGTCAGGATACACATCTTGTCAAGTTTTTTTTTGCACACGAAAGGCACGAATGAACACACTGCATTAAGTACGGCCGAAAGTAAATTAGATAAAGTATCTGGGGGAACTCTATACTTTGGTGAAGATGGCGGGGGAGCATGGCGATCAAAATGCTACATTTCAATGACGTCACATTCCTTGCCGGCAGTCAAGCAAATCTGACACTGAGGGAAAATGGCATTGTTCGTCATAGATACCACCCTATGCAAGTCATGTAAGTACATGTATAACTACTAGAAAAATTAAATATGAAGTGAATAAACAGTAATTAGGTGTTGGATAATTGAGCAGTATAGGTGGTACCAAAAGCACTGAAATACATGTAGTTCCATATTTCCCGAACTTCATTTTTTACCACAATTATTGTTTTTTTTTATAAAGTGGAGAATTAAATAACTATAACTACCTTCTAAAATTATAAGATGAAATCCTTTTATCCNTTGGGGGGGGGGGGGCGATATAGGCCCTTTCCACATTATATTCAACGGCATTGCCTCACCGACACTCGAAATCAGACACCAACCACATTGAATTTACATCAATATTCATTTTGCTTACGACACGTTAGGGTTACGCATGTGCTCCGCAAGAACTAGTTCCGAAAGTGTTACACATGCTTTGTGAATAGAGTGTAAGTATGTCGTAACATTTGCGTAACAAGTTACAATACGCTACGTAAGGCTTCCGCAAGCGTAAACTGACCGTGCGTAAGTACCTTTGTGAATAAGGCCCCTGAGTATTAGGTTGGTCAGGGTTCTTTAGTGCTTGCGCCCAGTTGAAATATATGGTACAAATGGCAAAAACTTAATCATCAACAAATTAATACATACATGACTCGCGCGATGTGTGTGTATTTGTAGAAAGAACATTTAATTGATTACGGTAATTATGGCCAAAGGAATAAAATAAGAATTGTCCTCAACGTATATGTAATGATATCTGATGACGTTGATGTACGTCAAATGAGTGTGTATTGTTTTTGAATGCATAAATGTTTTCAACTGGTGCTTGGATAACACCATAAATGTCAAAAAGAAGTTAGTAATATAGAATGGTGACCAACTTTACACTCTGGTTCGGAAAGAACATAATGCCGTCGACCTGCAGACGTCATTGGACGCCATCTCTCGATGTTGCCATTGACAGACCCAGGGTGAATGCAGTGGCGCCACCAAATAGCCTGGTAGTCTTACATGTTTTGGAGGTGCTTTGAAAGTGCCTTATGGTCGTTTGCATTTCTCTTGACCACTACCGTGGCCTGGTGGTCTTTTTTCAAAGCTGGAGTCTGCAGTTTTTGTTCATGCAGTTCAGCTTTAAGACCGCGACCTTAGCGACATTTTTTTCAAAAATGGAGCAAAAATACTTTCGAATTGGCTGTATGACCGGGATTGACGTTGTTGGAAAGGGCCTTTGCCATACTAAATGCCTACATGACCAGTTGGCACGCCACATCCCCGAGAAAAATTTGAGGAAATTATTTGTGCGTCAGCGTGCTTAAAGGTAATATACCACGGATTCTGTGTTTACTGTTATTGTTGATAACCTCGTATGTTTACAAACACTGAGCAGCGTCAGATTTAGTTATAGAAATATCCGCTGTGGCGCACATCAATGAAATTACGTATGCCACTACTATGTTTGTTGACAAGTAGTGTGCCTATCCCTCTCGAAGGATTCTGGGAAATGTTAGCACATCTGGGACTGTTCAATGTAGGACTGCAGGACAAGGGGCATCTATAAACAACGATATTTGGGGACACACTTCCCTCTACAATTTTTCAAAAGTTCTCAAGGACCTTCGAGGTGTGAGTCTTGTGGCGGAGTACACGGTTCTGGGTTCGATCCTTCGGTCATTTGTGGTCAACAGCGGAAGTTCAAGTCAAAACTTGAAGAATCATAATCATAAACTACACACAACCATTCGCCCCAAAGATGTTCAGAATTGAACCCACAACCATGCACTACACCATACTGACAATAATAAGAGTGCAAGAATCGAAGTATCTATACTACCAAGAATATACCCATTCTTGATACCACTAAATTACCTTCCAAGAGGTGACGTGANATAGATATTTATTTGTTATAGTACCGGTGCTTCTTTAATGCTCGTCCTTGGCTTGAGTTGTTGCCTCTTGTTCTGCGCTATCCAAGACCTACAATATCGTAAACAAGATCCCAGATTCCCTGTAAAGTAGAAACTTCAGGTGAACGGAGGCCTATTCTCAAATGGACCAAGTACCTGCATTTCTTTGTCTTTGTATGTGGATCGTAGACGAGATATCGAATCATTCCCCAGGCATTGAGTTGCAGTCAACAAGTTCGTGAGGAGTCCAAGAATTTCAGCAGTGTGTTGCTGAATATTCCGATCTCCATCTCAATCACCAGCCGGTCTTTGTCATTCGTTTCTAGCATTATTGAAAAACAAGCGATCATGTTGCTTACCACTCGAGCAAGCCATTGAGCCATAGCATGCCCAGGCCGGACGATTTTTGTGTTTTTATTGTTACATTGTTTTTGTGAGAATATTGAATCTGTGATGATGATGGTAAACCCTGTAACGGCGAAATCGAATGCGGATGTTCACTATTCTTTGACCTTTTTACTAGATCTTGACATCTGGGAAGCCCATATCGCATTGATTGTTGTGGCGTACATTGGTCCTTTGATAATTGCACTTGGAACGCTTTTTAATTGTTTGACGATGTTCGTGGTATCCAGCAGAGACTTGGGTAGCATCTCCACCCGTGTCTTCCTGATGGTCCTATCTGTGACTGATATGCTCGTACTTTACGTCGGCTGTCTTGATTTTGTACTTGCCTACACGCACGGTATCGATATACGGGTGTTATCGAATTTACTCTGTAAGGCGCACGTCTTTCTGACAGAGTTCACATCATGGTGCGTCTTCATGCTAACGTTGGAGAGGTTGGTGTGCGTACTGTTTCCTTTAAAAGCCAGATTTATCCTCTCAAAGAAGAGTGTATATTTCATCCTAGCAGGTGTGTTCATTTCTCTTTTTTCTTTGAATATTCACTGCTTTGTGTACTTCGAAATAAACCTTGATTTTGGATATTGTGATGCTGGCCCAATCGACACACCATATTATCTATTTTATTACAACGAATGGGCTGTTATACGTATAGCAATGTACGCCGGGATACCCTTCACCGGAATTGCGATGTGCAACGTCGTCATCATGTCAGCTCTACTTTTCAACAAAAGAAAAAGACGAGCCATGTTGGACGAGCAGGCCCAAAAAGATTCTAATCTGGGAAGTGTGACTACAATGTTGGTCGTCGTAAGCACCGTCTTCATCCTTCTTGCATTGCCGAACCAAATTTATTACGCAATCGAACCCATCTATTTCCCAGAAGCCCTGATGCCTGTTGACGTCGTCTTTAGATATGAATCTGCGAAACGGATAGCCCTCAGTTACTTACTTAGATTTTCATCAAGAGCCATGACATATATAAATCACGCTATCAATTTCTTACTCTATTGTGTTAGTGGTAAAAAATTTCGTGCAGTATTTCTCCAGCAGATGAAACTGTTAATGGGAGGGATAAGGTTATGGCGTCTCAAACGAGACACTTCGAGGCAGCAATAGATGAACAACCAACGGCGAAGATAGAGTACACCGGTATCAGGTAAAATACTTATAATAGGGCAGGAAATTTCAACACCACTACACTTGTAATACTGTACAATCGGATTTGTAACATCACTTTCGTAGACCAGCCCACTTCATTACTATAATGGTCACATGACTGAACATAAATAGTCCGTAATACAAGCTCCTTTCTGATTCGTTTACAAACACAGTATGCCAAATGACCATTTGAACTGAACTTACGCTAGCAATGTTACAAACCTAATCTGAATTGATTGAGTAGAGGTGATCAGCTCTGATCATTCCTAAATAGGAATGATTGGCCGTGCATCAATGCATAAAATGCATCAAATGACCATTGTTTTCATGAAAAGATATCGACCTGGGGTAATCCATTAGGCAATCAAGATCATGCCATTCTATCGGCCGAGTCAATGCCGCTCTGCATAATCGTGAACAGGGATTGAATAAAGACGCATATTCAAAAGAATAACCACCCCCAGCTTGCCTGAACGTTCTAGACCTGGACCGGTGTTCATAAAACTACTTAAGTCTAAGTCTGGCACTTATCGTTTGTTCAACACAAAAGATAAGTATCACACTTAAAGTAGGAATTGAATGGGTATTTTAAGCTTTTCAGTGTGTTCTAGGATGATTTTTCTCGCCCCCTGACAAAAAACATTCAGAAATTCCCACGCATAATGTTTTTATTGCACAATATTGAAATCGACTCGCATGACCTAGATAAAAACGCGTCCGTCGATCCAGATATTTTGGCGGGAATCCTGTGTTACCGGAAGTGACGTAGATCTAGGGAGACGTCTGCTTGCCATCTAATGGCGCCTTGTTGTTCGTTTTCGAGTTGATCGTTCAAAATTATGCCGAATTACTGCGTGGTTGGTGGCTGTTCCAATGCCACTAACCGTTCGAAAGGCATTTCTACGTACGCTTTCCCTAAAGACCCGAAGATCCGAGCCAGATGGGTCCTGTTTGTGCGGAGATCAAGAACTAACTTCTGTGGTAAAAACGGGGCCTGTGTCGTTGCTGTCGTCGTGATGTACAGGACTCCAGCGTCGCCGAAGATCACCGACCAATCAGGAGGAGCACCACAGTGACGTCACCGGCCTCGGAGGATAAAAGCCCCTGCCAGCTCGCGGAGCGAGGCTATTGACACTTGGACTTAAACTTGGTATTTGGACAGAGCATCGTTTTATATATCGTATTTTATCCTCGTACTTTCTGGACCGTGTGCTATCAGGTACGGCACGCCCCGTTTCAGTGGGGCGTCCCTTGTAGTAAAACACGCCTCACCCGGGCGCATAACTCTCGGCCACGCTCGGGGCTAGCCCGAGGCAGGGGCGAGTTTTACCACAATTGGCGTTGTCGGCAGAATATTAGGATTACTGGGAGTTTTACCACAATTGGCGACGAGGTCGTGAATTCGAACCCACGCCAGTTTCTCGTCGTATTATATAGGCCTATTCATCCCACGCCATTTTTCGTTGTGGGTGGGGTGAGAATATTAGGATTACTGGGAGTTTTACCACAATTGGCGTTGTCTGGTCGAACCTGCGCCAAGGACCTGCGCCAGTTTTTTTGCTAATTGTACGACGGTACATAGTAGGCCTGTTAGTGCGTGGGTGCCATTGAGATTTTCAAACTCATGTCATCATTTCGGGCATTTACACCACGCCGTATTTTTGTGGTAACGAATTTATAGGCCTAATCTTTTCACCTTTACTTCGTCGTAGTGAGGGGGGAGTTATATGTAATTATTAAGATTTTGATTGGTGCGTGGGTTTTGGCACTAGTCGCTGACGGGGAGTTCGACATTCTGTCGTGCTTCTCTCCGTCGTGTTTTCGGTGGTCGGAGTGACGACCTTTTGTATTTCATTGGGCACTTGATTTGGTGCCTGTGATAGTGTTTGACTTAGCACTACGACGAGTAGCTTGGTGGGGATATTTGGCCTAATCTTTGGTGCCATAGTTACGGTAGTGGGCACGGGGATTTTCCCTGGTGCCGGAATTCTCTTGACTTTTTCCACATTTTGACCCACTCGTTGCACACAGGCCGCTACTGTAGTCAATGCAGTATAGCTGGCTGGTCTATTAACCCAGAGTTTGTACATAGCACGCACGATTGTGCTTAATCCTTAACACCCTTATTGAACCTTATCGCAAGTAGTTTTGGTAGATTAGATTTAGTTTCGGTCTGTTGAGCGGCGCGCCTATATTACGTCACTCTCAGCGAGCAACCTACCATCGGTTCGCGTGTTTAGTACAATACCATTACAATACCGCATAGCCTTCTAGTTTTGGCAACCTATTAGACCGCCTTTGAATTTTTTGT